>PVKB01002742.1:55705-255787 GCA_004027205.1 Ctenodactylus gundi | reverse complement strand
GGTGGAGCTGGGGGTGGAGCCAGGCGAAGTGGGGGGAGGGTGTGGATGGGGTGGAGCTGGGTGGGGCCCAGGGTGGGGCTGGGGGTGGAGCCTGGGGTGGGGCCGTGGGTGGGGTCCGGGGGTGGAGCCAGGCCGTCACACTGAGCTATGTCCCAGCCCATTTTTGGATGCTTGATTTTGAGACAGAGCTTCACTAGGTGTCTGTATCGCCTCAAACTTGGAATACTCCTGCCTCAGCCTCCTGGAGTGCTGGGATTACAGACCATGGCACCAGGCCCAGCTAAGTGCCTTCTTAGAAAAAGGGAAAAAATACGGAGGCCAGAGGAGCCTCCATATTTAGGGAGAGACCTCCCTGGTACAGAAGGTGGGGCAGCCTCCAGGTTTTTTGTTTTTTAAGTAACTAATGTATTTATTTACTTTTGAGACAGAGTCTCACGCCATAGTCCAGGCCGGGCCTGACTCACTGTGCAGCCCAGGCTGGCCTCGAACTCATGCCAATCCTTCTGCCTCAGCCTCCCGAGTGCTGGAGTTACAGGTGTGCATCACAACACCAGAGTTCTGAAGTCAGCACGTGCTGGCTCACGATTGGCTGACGCGCAGAGGGGAAACAGGTTTGCCGAGGCCTAGTCTGTCATGGGGCCGACTGGCAGGCGGGGGTGGCTGTGTCATCCACTTGGGTCCTGGCTGACCAGCCACCTCCTGCTGAGGCCCAAGGGGCCTGTGCTGTGAACAGCACAAACCTCTTGTTTTGAGACAGGATTTCGCTAAGTCACTAAGTTGCTGTCACACTTAAGATTCTCCTGCCTCAGCCTCCCAGAGTGCTGGGATGACAGGTGTCCCTTCTGGGGCCTGACTAAACCTTTGCCTTTTCGGCGGCTGCCATTTGGAGGCTAACAGATGTGTGGCCTGGATGTCACCACAGCTGAGCTCTGCGAGGACCGACTCCCACCCGCAGCCCGCCGCCCCTCACCTGGGTACAGATGTGGGATCAGCATGCCAGCGGCCACATCACTCGTGGTGTCAGGAGAGAACCTGTCCGAGACGACGGTGACGGAGCACCGGGGGACCAGCTCAGAAACGCACAGGGCGGTGGACAGCCCTATCACCCCCGCACCGACCACGGCAATCCTGCCAGTGTCCATGGCCTGCAGGGGCGACGGGTCACAGTACGTCTCAGGGGTCACTCCGTCCGGGCCAGCGTGGCCCTGATCCTTCCTTCCTGGGTTGGCAACGTCTCAGAACATGACCTTTCCTACTGGCATTTCTTGTAGGCAAAAGTGGATGCCCCTTTAAACTCTTTTTCATCAAACAGTGGCCTATGGCCAGGCCTGGTAGTGCAGGGCTGTGTAATCCCAGCACACCGGGAGGATGAGGCAGGAGGATCTCGGTTTTGAGTCCAGCCAAATAGTACTCCATTGTGTGTATACCACATTTTCTTTGTGCTGTCACCTGGACCACAGATTTGCTTTGAGTGGTAACAGCAGTCCAGAGAGTTCCATCCACAGAACCCACCACCCCATCCCCCTGCAGCTCAGCCCTGGCATGGCCTCCTCCTGAGAGAAGGGAGTCTGGCATTTGGTCTGGGCCTGTTAGGGCCTGGTTCTGGACCCTGGGACTGAGGTGTGTTTTGTGAGAGATAACAGGTGAATTCTTGCAGCCCCATAAGTGGCAGATGAGTGAGGCCTGCGGGCCTGCCTCCTGTGGGCCTGCAGTGGGTATGTGTGGGAACGTAGGGGCTGACACCCCACGGCCCAGGCCGATGCAGGGGAGCCAGGAGGCTGAGGCACTTGCCCTCTGCCAACCTTGTCTTCGCCATGCTACCTCCTCCTCGGTTCTTCCTGTGAGGCTCAGTGGTCCGTTGCTACCCCACTGGGCAAAGTCTTAGCAGCCAGCCACCTATGGGTTTAGCAGCCTGGAAATCTGCCCTGGGCCCAGTCACCCTCCTCCATGCTCAGGGCAAAGGCCAGGGACCGTCACGTTTCCTGAAAGGGGCACTGTGCAAAGCCTGGCTGTCGGGTCTCTGCCCGCAACACTGGGGACTGAGGTCTCTGGGGCCCTGTCGCAAGGCTCACTGGGGATTATTTTATATTCCTGAGGCCAGCTGAGAAGGAACAGGACCGAGGAGACAGGGGGGACAGAGACAAGCTCTGGGCGGTCCAGGGGCAGGCAGAGGAGTGTGGCCCTTTGCTTGTCAGCAGGAACTGGGATCCTCTATGTCCCCGGTAAGCCTCACCTGCCTGCTGACTTTCCCCAATAAATTAACGGGAGGAAAAGGGGTCTGAGACTCAGTTACCAGCTGTCATAGGGACAAGGACGGGGCCAGAAAGAGGGGGTAGATCCTGACCCGGTGACCGTCCAGCCCCTGTCCCCCAGTCCCAGTGAGACCCTCCCAGCACCCAGACTGTGGACAGAACAATCCCCAGCTGTGTCCCATGTCATGGGATTCAAGTACCTGACTCTTTAGTTGTCCGGGACCCGTCGCAGCTGCTGGCACCAAAGCGTGTATTCCAGTCCCTGCTGGTCTGTTGCCCAGAAGGACACAGGAAAACGAAGTCGCTTCCCATTGGGGAGTGTTCAGGGACGCTCCCTGTAACCCTCTTCTCCATTGGCTCAGAGGCGGGGCTCCAGCCCCGAAGCCCCAGGAGAAGGGGTAGGGATCTCATACGCAGAGCTCTGGAGTGTCCCTGCCCTGTTCCGTGGAGCTGGGTCACCCCGGCAGCCCTGCTGTCACCAGCCTCGGTCCCACCACCAGCCAGGGCTTCTGCAGCTCGTGCCTGGGTGTGGAAGATGGTAGCGCGTCCAGCTGCCAGCACACAGGGACCCACAGCAAGTGCTCTCTTTCTGCTGGTCAGCCTGCGCTGGCCACGTCCCCCGCCCTCTGTGCCGGGCCCTGCTGGCCAGCTGTTGGTGGGCTGGGGAGGTCCACGGGGTGGTGGTGACCACGACTGTGATGGCCTAGGACAGAACCAGGTTTTGGGGATTTTGGGGGGGGAACAGGGGGGGCAGAGTCTCATTCTGAAGTCTGGCTGGGCCTGAACTCACTATGGAACCCAGGTTGGCCTTGAACTCACAGCAGTCCTTCTGCCTCGGCCTCCCAGAGTGCTGGGATGACAGGCGTGCACTGCCATGATTGGCTTATGCAGTGCTGAGGAATCACACCCATGGCCTTGTGCATGCTATGCAAGCACTCTAACTACCGAGCTATGCCCCGGGCCAGGACCTAAATATTAAAGCATACAGTATTCACTGAGTGCCTGCTGGGTACAGGAACTTGTCAGTATCAGCCTCCAAGACTAAGGCTTGCTATTTATTATTTAGAGGCAGGGTCTCACTGTAGCCCAGGCTGATCCTGAGCTCACTATGTAACCCAGGATGGCCTCAAACTCATAGCAATCCTCCTGCCTCAGCCTTCCAAGTGCTGGGATTATAGGTTATGCCACTACACCCAGCTTATGTGGTGCTGGGGAATCAAACACAGTACTTTGTGCTTGCTACGCCAGAGTTTTAGCTGCTGTACTATTTCTCCAGCCCAAGGCTCATGAGTTCCTAACTTCTGAGTCCCCTCACTTCTGAGTGCCCCCACTTCTGAGTTCCCTGACTCCTGAGTCCCCTAACTCTTGAGTCCCCTGACTTCTGTGTTGGCTTCCCCGTCTGTGAAGGGGGATGCTCAATGATGAAGACACATTATCTCATTTAAAATTCCCATTCCCTTTGGGGACACGCTGTTATGATCCTTGAGTTTTCAAGTAGGAAGACAATGGGCAGAGAGGCCTTTCATCCCAGCACCCCAGGAGGCTGAGGCCATTAGCTAACAAGTTCAAGACCAGTCTGGGCAACTTAGTGATTTAGTGGCACTCTGTCTGTGACCACTGGAGAGATGATGTCAACTTGAGGGAATCAGGAACCACACCTGGATTAGAGTGTGAGTGGTTTGTGGGCTGGCCAATGAGGGAAGAGCACTCACTCACGTGTGGGCCAATTGGAACTCCAAAGGTATAAAAGGAAGGAAGAAGGAAGCTTGTCACAGCTTCTTCCTCTGGGAAACCTCTTCCCTTTGCTATCGTCTACAGACGTTGACTTGCTACACACTGCAGATCGTCAGCACAGATTTGCTCCAGTCTCGACTTACACCTGTCTGCCCGTCGCTGATCTTTCGTAACTGATCTTCAGGCTCCAGCCTTCACCGGAGATCTGCAGCAGACTCTCACCTGACCGGCTGTGCTGCAGTCCCAGACAGGAGATCTACTTCTCGGCTGAGCAGCCATCTTGGACTAACTCTATCCTCGGACATGTAAGCCTTCCTAATAGATCTCCCGGTCCTTGGTGTGTTGGTCAGTTTTCTGATGCCATGACAAATACTTGAGAAAAACATGTCACGGGAGCAAAGTTAACTTAGGTTCATGGCTTGAAGTTGGGCACGCTCAAGGTGCCGTGGCTGTAGAGTGGCTCACGGTTTCAGAGACTTCAGTTCACGGCCGGCCAGTCCATGGCAGTGGAGAGAAGCACCACAGTGGCGGGGTGTGGTGGAGGACACGACCTCCTGTCATGGGGAGAGGGTGAGAGCCCAGACGCCTGTGCTGTCCGGCTTCTGCCTCCCGTGGCTTTTGTCCCATCGGGACCCCATCCTAGGAGATAGTGCCACCTGTATTAAATGCAGGTGTCCCCCACCCGTTTGCTGTCCCACATGCCAGGCATCTGTGCAAACACCCTCCCAGGCACACCCAGATGTGTGCTCTCCTCATTTCCAGCCATTGCTCCGTCCTGCATGGGGGACGGCAGTCAGGATCAACCCCATACGGGGCTGTCCCTGGCTGGCCAGCACCGAGCACATCCCCCTCGTTCCCTGAGAGACGCAGGGGCCTCACCCGAGCCCCACACCGGGCTTGCTCTGGAGCCTAAGGTTGCTGGGGCTGCTCTGCGGGGCTGTCAGCCATGCCCGGCTCTGCCCCGTAGGGCACACGCCCTCCCCATATGCACATTCACTCTGTCGCCTTCATCGGGGCACTCCAGCCCCAGTGCGGCTTCTGCTGGCTGGTGGCAGGGAAGCCTGCCTGGAAGCCTCGCCAGGCGGGAGCCAGCTGCAAGGGTGTAAGTGCCAGAGTCACACCTGGCGGCACAGAGCTCGCATCCAGCATTCTGGGGGCTGAGCCAGGCAGATCGCAAGTTCCACCCCAGCTGGTCAACTTAGCACCTCAGTGAGACCTTGTCTCACACACATCGGAAGGAGGGGCTGGAGACGCAGCTCAGAACGCGTTCCCGTGTTCAACCCCTGGTACCACAGAATTTTTAAAAAGAGGAAAAGTACTGCCCGCATCCCTCGCAGCTGCGAGGTCCAGTGCGGCCTTCCACTCCCGCTGTGCAGTAGACACACGACCGACAATCCACTGCCACCTGCCGGTCTGCTGGTAGTCAGGCCCTGCCCGAGCCAGCATAATGTTTCAACGCAGCGAGCTCCATTCTGAACATACGACATCCATCCGCATTTCACACGAAGACCTCTGGCGCCGAGGGGCGATGGTTTGACCTGGAACGTGCCCGGACTGACCACTACGGTGACTGTAGAGCCGCCTGCTGTTGGGAGGCGGGGCCTGACTGGAAGGGGCGGGGCCTGACTGGAAGGGGCGGGGCCTGGAGTGGCACGGGCGGCTGCCCCGTGTCTTCCTCTCCAGGCTTGTCTGCCCAGCTTCCAGCAGCTACAGGACGCTGCCACCTCACCTGCCGCCACGATCGCACTGCCTGGGACCCTGTGAACCCATGAGCTAGCATCAGCCCCTCCTCCCGGGGGCTGTGGCTGTCAGGTGTTCTGTCCCAGCAACGGATAAGTACCAACGACACAAGGGACAGAGTCGGTAACCGCGCAAAACTAAGGACACTCAGGACACGGAGCGCCGCAGCGGAACTGGGGCGGGAAGACCCCACCGCGCCCCTGCAGGGAGACAGCGCGAGCCCCTGCGCCGTGGCCGCCGGGCACAGATGCTGTGCGACTCCGGAACGCAGCCGGGCGCTCAGGGACCACGGGGCCCGCGCAGGGGCCGCGTCTCACGGGAGACCTCGTGCCCGTTGCCCTTGGCCGACGCGCACGCCACTCCAGCTTCGCTCTCCGAAGTCGGGCGGCCATGGGCCGCGGGGACAGAGGCCACCACTTAGGACACTCGGTGACACCCTCCTTCCCCCCCAGGGCGGGGTGCCCAGGTGCCGCCCCCACCTCCACCTGACAGTCATCCCCAACTTTCTCTGCAGAGCCTGTCTGCGTTCTCTTCTGAGACTTAGGAACCATTTCCCAACGGTCTCATTTTAACATCTTTGTGAGTTTTTTATTTTTTTGACAGATCATCCAACCTCACGACAAGCATGTTCCAAAGAAAGCACGTGGGCCAGGTGGGAAGCGGCCTGCTTTTCTATCTGCGGAGGAAGGTTCTGTTGGTCTTCGCGCGTGCGTGTGCGTGTGTGTGCGCGCGCGTGCGTGTGCGTGTGGTGCCCCCAAATGACAAACACAAAAAGCCTCCAAAAGCCACGCCCGGTGGCACAGCCCTGTCACCCCAGCACTCTGGGAGGCCGAGGCAGGAGGGTCACAAGTTCAAGCCGCGCCTGAGCAATTCAGTGACACCCTGTCTCAAAATCAAAATATCAATGATGGTGGGATGGCACAGTGAAACGTGTGCCACAGCCTCGTTCATGCACGACAGCACACTGCTGGTGGACGGTCTGTCACGGGAGGAAAGGTTACCGCCGCGGAGTCGCTGAAGCAGGCAGAGGGATGGGTCCCCCGTCCGTCCACCTGCTCACCTGCGCACTGACCCTGCACGACCCCGTCATTACTCCCTGTAACACACCGGCGGGTCTGCTGGGTGCAGTGAAGCTTCCGCCACAAGAGGGCGCAGTGTGACAGCCTAGGCCGTGTATTTAAAAAAAAAAAAAAGGTATCCCTATAAACACTAATAACCAGATTACAAGTTAGGTGGTGTTTCAATGATTGCTTTATTCTATTATGATTTTCTACGTTCTTGCGCTCCTGGGTTTTAAACCCAGGACCTTCACACTGAGCTACACCCCCAGTGCTGACTTAGTCCGGGGACAGGGTCTAAGTTGCTAAACTGCCCAGGTTAGGCTCAAACTTGTGATCAACCTGCCTCAGCTTCCCAGGGTGCTGGGACTCCAAGCCTGCCCGCCAAGCCCCCCTGATTTTCTGCGTAATTGACTTAATTGCATTCTTTAGGGCAAAAATAACTGGAGGCAGGAAATTCTCACCATCTCCTCCTGGGACTCTGTCGCAGGCCACAACTGGCCACGCCACCGCGGCATCACATTCCTGTTGAAACAGCCGTGAGTCACGCGTGTTCCGGGAATCGGTGCCCGCAGGGCCGGGGTGGCACCCGGCTTCAAGCCAGGCTGCGATCCCAGTTCTAGGCTGTGCCTCCTCGGCCAGCGGGTTCATGGGCTTCATGACAGCATTGCAAATTACTAGAAAAAATTTACTAGCCCATAAATATGCTATTATCAGTTCATCTTGCTCCAGGGGAGTTGGGCGAGGAGGCGCAGATGGAGGTGACTCAGCCCCAGAACACTGGGCCTTGTGCAACGCTGCAGGGTGGGCAGCGAGCCGAGGGCAGGGGCAGGGCAGCCGCCCTCCTGTGACCAGGTGGGGCCGGTGGGGGCCATTAGGTCCCAGAACCGAGTCCCTCAGCAAAGGGCTGGAGGCCTGGCAGAGAGGCTGAAGGCCTGTCTAGCAAGTGCAAGGCTGGGTTCCATTCCCCAGCCCCACAAAAACTGGGTGTAGACGCACATGCCTGTAATCCCAGCACTTGGGGGGCAAGAGGACTGCCATGAGTCAGAGGTGGACCAGACCAGGCTACAGAGAGCCTGTCTCAGAGAGAGAGAGAGAGAGAGAGAGAGAGAGAGAGAGAGAGAGAGAGAGAGAGAGAGAGAGAGAGAGTCCAGCCAGAGCAACTCCACCATCAGCATTTCTCTCAGTGTGGAGCCCCTGGGGAAACTTGGGGGAACCTGAGTGGCCCCATGACTAATCTGCCCCCAAAACAGAGGGAGTCAGGAGGATCAGCGAGGATCTCTGGAAAACACAGGAGCAGGAGGCTGGGCTGGCGGAAACCAGGGTCCCTAGGGCCCCTGAGGTCGGGCTGCTAAGGATGCTGACACCGGACGTCATAGCAGGCCTCAGGGTCTGTCCTGAGCACACCAAGGTCCTATGAAAACACCACCAAGCCTTTTTTTTTTTTTTTTGTAACACTAGAGATCAAGCCCAGGGCCGTCACTTTGAGCTACATCTCCAGCCCATTTTTATTTGAGACAAGTTCTCTCTAAATTGCTAAGTTGCCCAAATGGGCTCAAACTTGTGATTTTTCTGCCTCAGCCTCCCAAAGAGCTGAGATTACAGGCCTGTGCCACTGGGCTGAGCTATGGGCCTTCCTGGAGCTTTTCCTGCACCCAAACTCTTCACTCCTATGGCACAATACTGTTTTACCACAAGCCTGTTTTCCGGTAGTGCCGTGAAGACCTGTCATTTTGAGTTGTCCACATGAGAACTATTTATTGAACTTGAATCAATTATGCTAAAGGGGAAAAATCCTAAGGTGTGGCTCCTTTGTTAAATAAGAGCAAAATTCGTTTTGGTCTAGACCAGGGATACCCAACCCCCGGGGCCTTGGAAGAGTCCCAGCCTATGCGGCCTGTCAGACACAGGAGCCACACAGCAACAGCTTCACCTGTATTTACAGCCACACCCCATTGCTCTCTTCACCGCCAGAGCTCCACCTCCTGTCAGACCCACAGTGGCACTAGATTCTCCTCAGACTGAGAGCCCTGCTGTGACCCATGCATGTTGGGGATCAGTCCGAGTGACACGTCCCTCATCAGAACCTCAGGCCTGATGATCTGGTGGGAGGAAGCGAGCGCGGGGAGCGGCTGGCAACACGTGCAGTTGGCGCTGGCCGGGGGATAGGCCGGCACTGCCTCCCTCCCAGCCCTCCTGGAGGGGACCCGGGGGCAGGGGCACCGCTCACGGCTCCTGCCGACTCTGCGTTAGGGTGAACTGTGCCCTTATTTCCTTACCTATGACGGTGACAGAGCAACAAAGGGCACAACAAGGGTGAGTGCCTGAGTCACCGCGAAACCTGCCTCCTGCTTCCTCCTCTGGGGAAGAATTGTTTTCCATGAAATCGGTCGCAGTAGCCAAAAAGGCTGGGGTCTGTCGGTCTAGACACACCCCCACACGTAATTAAGTCGGTATGGGTTGACCTAGGGCCTGGGGTTGCAACTCAGCAGGAGAGAACCTGTCCAGAACACACGACTGGATTCAATTCCTAGATCTGAAAAACAGCAACAACAACAACAAAATCCCAGCTCAGTAGCCCAGGCCCATAGTTCCAGCACTCTGGGAAGCTGAGGCAGGAGGCTCTCAAGTTCAAGCCCAGCTTGGGGGACTTAGCAAGACTCTTAACTCAAATTCAAAAGGAAAAAATGGGCTGGGAATGTAGCTCCGTGTGAAGGCAAGTCCAACCCAAGTGTCACAAGCTGAAAGGAGTTAAGCTGAATCAAAGGAGACTGTGGGCATCTCAGGCATGTAGCCTGGTGGTTACAGTGCTCCCCTAGGCATCGAGGGGCCCCTGGTTCGAGTTCCTAGCACCACATACTATCTGGGTGTAGTGGTGCACACATGCACTTGGGGAGCTGAGGCAGGAAGATTGCCATGAGTTCAGGGCCAGCCTAGGCCACACAGTGATTTCAGGACCAGCCTGGACTATGGAATGTGACTCTTAAAGAAAAAAAAAAGGGTTGGGTTAGCATCTTGGGGGTGGGGGGGTGACTGTTGCCATGGTAATGCATAGCCCATGGCCACCCAAGACACCTCCTGCAGGCTGGGGGTGGCCTGTCTCTTCCCTCCACTGGACACATCTTGGCTTGCTGACTGTCATGAATGCTTTAGTCACAGGCCACACTCCGAGCAACTGGAGAGAAGAGAGTCGCCCTCCCCAGACCAGGAGAGGATGGAGAAGGGTAGTGTCCCCTGGGGTACATCCCAAGGAGTGGGGACCCACAAGCGGGGCTCCTGGTGCCCAGAAAACCACACCGTCAGTGCTCTATGCACAGCAGTAGGTGGTCACATGTGAATCTGTATCTAATTTGTGTGTGTGTGTGTGTGTGTGTGTGTGTGTGTGTGTGTGTGTGTGCGTGAGTGGAATTGGGAATCAGGCCCAGGACCTTCACTCTGCGCTACCTCCCCAGGCCATTTTAATTTCTGATTTTGAAACAAAGGTCTCACTAAGTCACTAAGTTGCCTAGGGTGGGCTGGAACCTGTGATCCTCCTGCCTCAGCCTCCCAGAGTGCTGAGATGACAGGCCTGTGCCACCGGGCCCAGCCATGTCCAATTCGGCCCACACAGTCAGGCCAAAGCCCAACACTGTGGCACCAGCTTAGACTTCTTGTGGGGCCTCGTGCGGACATCGGTCCTGAGCTGAGGCGGTCTTCAGGTTCAGGCCAAAGTCTGACTTCAGGAAACAAAACACCAGCGTCCTCCAGGCGACTGGGGGAGGAGGCGCCCACACCAGTGCCCACGCCACGCGGACAGAGGACTGAAATGGCCGGGAGAGAAACAACGAGCCGTTGTGAACAGAGAAGAACGAGCTGTTGTCTAATGAGAAGCGAAAACGCTGCAGAAGCACGAACAGCTGCCTGCCAACCTTCGCATTCGGAGCAAAAGCAGCCCAAGGCGAGGCCGGCTCTCCCAAACGTGCTTTTGTTCACAGCCGAGGTTTTCCTACAACTGCTCTCCACCCCAGAATCAGGCCACTCCAGAGGGCTGTATTTTTATTTTGAAGGAGACAGAAAGCAACAGAGGGTGGTAGACAGACAGCTGGCCTGGGCTTGGGCCAGGGAGGTGGGGGACAAACCACACAGACTCAGCCGTCCGCAGGGAAACGCCCCAGGAGCAGGTGACTTGTGTGCGAAAGTCAGACACCAGCAGGGCCGGGTGACACAGGCATGTCATCCAGCATTCTGGGAGGCTGAGCCCGGAAAATCGCAAGTTCCAGCCCTGCCTGGGCAATCTAAAAGTTAGTAAGGCTTGGCAGAATCAAAAATATAAAAGCAACTTCGGAAAACTGAAGGGTGACTTACCCAAATCAAACTGGCCTGGGGAAAAGCGACGAATATAGAAGCTTGTGTGGTCCATAAGCGCGCCTGGGGACCTTCCCGAGGGACAGTCACCTGAAAAATTACTTGCTGTGTCCTATAATTACTGAGCCTGAGGAATAAATGAACGGGGAGGCCTTGGTCCTTTTGTAAACAGAGAGAGGCCCAGGGCCAGCCCTCCCTCCCACCCAGCCCTCCAGCCCCTTCGGCTGGCACTGCCTGGCTGGTGTCTGCCCCCGGGGTACCAGAAGCCCCACCCTCCCGCCTCGCTGCCTGGAAGACCAGCCCTTCACCTGTCTCCAGTGTGTCTAGCACATATGACTATTCAGACCAGAGAGAGACAAGCAGAGTCATACCGCGAGAGCTCGGGGACTTTCTGTTTCCTACAGGCGTGTTTGTGGACCAGGTCCCCTGACTTCAGGTGAAAGCTGTTTTGGGGAAACAAGGATCTTGGGAACTTTAGATGGAGATGGCTGTGTGTCAGAGACGCGGGCTGGCTCCGCGGCTCTCACCGCCTTCCTCTTGCACATGCTGGGTTCTGTGCCCTGGGTGACACTAGCCTTCCCCAGAGCTCCTGCCCCCCCTCTGGGGACCCTCAGCCAGGTAGGTCCTGAATAATGGCAGAGTGACAGAAGCTCACAGCAGGGAGGAGGCAGCAAAGCCGGGCTGGAGCTGAGTCCGGGAGCCTGGGGCATGTCGCAGCCTACATGTCTTGTGCGTGTGTGCACGCAGTACTGGGGATCGAACCCAGGGCCTTCATGCTGAGCTGCATCCACAGCCCATTTTTATCTTGGATTCTGAGAGAGGGTCTCACTATGTCTCCAGGTTGCCCAGGCTGGGCCTGAACTTGGGATCTCCCTGCCTCGGCCTCCTGGAGTGCTGGGACTACAGGCCTGCACCAGCACACACAGCCAACTTGCATTTTAAAGATATGTTCGGCTTATGCCGTTGCTGGCCACAAGAGCCTATTCAAAGCCGCAGCGATTCGGCCTTGGGAGTCGCCGTGTGCCCTGAGCATGCTCCCGGATGTCCCTCTCCAGCTGGTCCACACAGCAGCACTACCAGCCTTCCGGGTAGGGGCCTGGGACCACCGTGAGGGGAGGCCCTGGAGAAGACGCCAGGGCAGGAGCAGGAAGATGAAGCCGAGATTCAGGAAGCCCATTTCTCTGGTCACTTCACAGGCCGGGAGCAGAGCCAGGCCCCAGATCCTATTTCCCAGCCCCAGGCCCGCTGCTGGAGGAACTGCAGGCCACACCCAGCACGATTCGGGCACTGCCCCACACGTCCCAGGAAGCAGCTTCCGGGTTTAGCGCCCCATTGCCTGCTGTGACAATGGGGCCCTTTGTGGCCAGGCCAAGCGGCTCCCGGGACGTGACCTTGAGGCTGATGTGTTCCCAGCGGGCACAAAGGAATGGAACTTGGCTTTGAACTGGACTGGGGCCATGTGGTTACGCAGCCTTTTTTTTTTTTTTTTTTTTTTTTTTGTGGTACCGAGGGTCCAACCAGGGCCTTCACTGAGCTCCACCCCCAGCCTTTATTTATTTATCTTGAAACAGGGCCTCTCTATGTTGCCCAGATCAGCCTCAAACTCTTGGGACTCAAGTGATCCTCCTGCCTCAGCACGCCAAAGATGTGTCTTCTTGCCACTGGGTCAGTTTCACCACAGGTGTCCATATCAGAGGGGCAAGTGTCACCCCAGGCTGACCTGAGGGATGGTTCCGCTGTGGGGCTTTTAACAATATTCTACCTTCCAACACCATCTGTTTTACTGCACCTGTAAATGAGCACGTTTTTTACACACACCTGGCCGGGCCCAGGACAGCTTTGCCGAATCCCCTGCACGGCTGGTGTTGCGGGACCCACAGTTAGGACAGTGACACGCAGGGCGAAGAAGACAGTGACCAGCTTTTGTACCTCCCAAGGCTGCGGGACGCAGAAGTGCTGTCCTGGCGGGTCCTGGATGGTCTTGATGGGAAACGGTCCAACCGCACCCAAGATGGTCCCTGTGGCAGAGATGGGTCAAATGGGGACCACAGTGTGGAAGACACACACGTGGAAGAGGTGGGTGGTGTCTTAACAGTGAAACTGACCCAGGTCCTCGCAGAAGCCATGGTCCATCCTAAGGTGGGACCTCCAAGGCGGCTGCTTGATGGCCGGGGCCCATGGATGGAGAGGTGGACCAGTGTGGGAGCTATGTCGCCCAGGGAACGGGGTGCATCTGAGGGAAGCCCTGTCTCTCTATGAAGGCCAGCGGGGCACCTGTCTTGTCTCTGGGCATCCCCAAAGGGAGATCATGTGGGTCCCCTCTCACCTGGAACTGAGGGCGTTTCAGCTTCTGGGAAGACAGCTCCCCCTTGGAGGTCAATACTCCTCATCACGTGAGCTGCACAAGCCTTCCTGACCTGCTGGGATACCAACAGAGGTCCTGCGGCCAATTGTGAACCCCTCAAAGTCTTTTCTTTTTTTAAAAAGGAAACAGAAGCATATATTTTGGCAAGGTGGGGTGTTATTTTTGTGAAGGTCAACTAAAGGGTGATTAGCCCAACACACTGTGAAATGCACCTACCTGGGTGATTCCCGGCCTGTTCTGTGGCTGTGGGCTGTCGGGTTCGGCTTGGCCAGGCTAGGCTCTGGTAGGCTTTGGGTTTGGACATTTGCAGGGATAAGCAGGCAGGCATCATTGATTTGTTGTGGAGGGAAGTTCTTGATGTTTATATTTTTTTCTAAAAAAACTGACAAAGATATTAAAATTTGGTGCTTATATGAAAATTAAAAATGAATAGCAATTTTTCAATTAAATTTCAGGGAGCTAAAATAGTAATCACCATCATAAATAAGCAAGTAAGACTTATCTTGGCGCAGTACTGGCTGACTCCTATAATCCCGGTACCTCAGGGTACCAAGTTAGGAGGATCCAATTTTGAGCACCTGTGTCAAAGTAGAAAAAAAAGAAAGGAAAAGAAAGAAAAAATAAAAAAGAAAGAGGTAGGCAGCTGAGGTACCTCAGTGCAAAGGCCTTGGGCTCAATCCCCTGCAAAAAATGCAAAGGAAGAGAAAGAAGGTATAAGCAGAATACCGCAGTCAGTAGGACAGGAGTCCAGCGACCTCCTGCTCACCGGGAGCCCCTGAGCCCCTGCGTGAGGAGCCTGTCCTTCCAGATGCCTCATGTCAAAGGCGGACGCGACGTGGGCTGTGTTCCAGGCAGTCAGGTCTTGCACAAGCTGCTCCCTAGCAGCCTCTGGATCCATATTGAGCCATGGTTTTTGTGGTGATTCTCCCCGTCATTTCACAGATACAGGGCTTAGGCATGAGGGGTGTATGCGGCCAGTTGGCTTTGCTTGGGAACCGAAGTTAGATTCGCCACAGACTTCACCACACCTGTCATGACTAGGTTCACAGAATTAAAGACAGCTACAACTGCTTTGTCAACACACAGAAAGCACCTGCTAGAAGCAAAGCCCCTGTGCAGACAGCACATGTGAGAACTCAGCAGGTGAACAGGACAGAAAGTGGAGGACTGGTTGTCTCTTCTGGTTCCGGCACGTCTTTGTGAACGGAGGTCGTCACTCAGGACACCAGTGCTGGGGCTGGCCTCGTGCCCGTGGGGTCTGTAAAGCTGATGGTCAGATTCTGGACTATCCAGGAACCATCTCAGCTCCAGTGAGCCTTGATTTAGCCCAGTAGATCTCACCAAAACCAGTACCTCGCAGGAGCCTTTCCAGAAATTTGCGGGGACTCCGGAGTTATCCAGTGGCTTGGGGGACAATGCCAGCCTATGGTAGGTGGAGGTGGTGTTGCCAAAGCATGTTAAGACTGTGGCCCACGATGAGGAACTGTGACTCTCTAAGGGCCTTCAGTCATTTGCTAAATGAAACAGTAATTTATGTTGATACAGTACTAGAACCGAACTCACTTTAGATGTCAGCAAAGAACTGAACTGTCGTATTTTAACATACACCAAATTTTCAAGATCAGACTACCACACTGTACTGTTTTGTTTTTGATTCTACCCAGTGGTCATCATTTCAGGAAGCTGGCCACCAACACCCCATGCTTGGCCACCTGACATCACGTCTATGTTTTCTTATTAATTCATCGTGGGTTGTAATGCAGACGCGCCAGACATTCACAGCATCTGAAGTTACCTTCCTTTCGTTCTCTTTTTTAGCCAGGTAGGGGACTGCATTAGCAAATTTAGAGACTATCTCTGTAGGTTAGTTACATTATCAATGCTTTTTGTAACAGAGTAAGGGGGCATTACAAAAACACTTTTTATGAGTAGGAGATGAGTGTGGCAGAGTCGAGACCCGCCACGACCACTAATCCACGCACCACCCTTGCCGACGCGAGGCCTCCCTGCGGCACAAGTGCAGTGTTTGCTTGAAACAGAAGCAAAGCTGCTTGTCCAGCCGCCGGCTTCCGCTGACCCCTGGAAGCAGCCCACCCAGCAGGCCCAACAGGAAGTGTTTCTTCCGGGGACTCTCCTGCCAGATCCCACTCACAGCACGCAGCTGCACTTTTTTTTTTTTTTAGAAAGGTCGCTGCTTCCAAGTCTCCTTTCTTCTGTACCTGTGTCACTGTAACCCTCCCAGGGCCAGTGGGGCTCCAGCGCCTCCGGGTACGTGTTAGACGGTAGTACTGAGACACTCAGGACACGAGTTCTTTCACATTACAATAAAGCCCACACCAAACAAAGTCAATTAGATTTTATTTCAACCAAGAATACAAAATAAATGCAATGTAATTTATTTTAGTTTTAACAGTCATTTCAAGGAGGATGTTAGGACACCTCAAAGCGGGGCAGTGTCTCCCAGTGGCCCCCACAGCACCTACACACGGACCTTGCTGAGGGGCGTGGGTCACCCGTGGGAGGCTCCAGCCCCAGCTATGATCACACAGAAAGGGATGCGTGCAGAGGTGACTGGGAGAGATGCGACAGGCACATTTCACACACGGGAATCCTTGGAAATAACAAACTAGGCAGTTTAGAAAGGGCGTACTACATAACAGATATAAAAAGCACTCTCAGCTGTTTTTAAAAAGGACGTCTTCAGGTTTTGTGTAATACTTTTAGTGTCTACACAGACAAATCTTTAAAAAAATTAAATAGTATTAATTTACTAAATATTTAGGAGATAACAGTGCATTAAGGATTTTTTTTCATATAATACAATACATATCCCTCCCCCAGAAGTAACGGCAGAGAAGGGTACGCATGGCCTTAGGTACAAGACAGCTTTTTACAAAATCCTAGAACGATGACTTCTGCTTTGGGGGATTGGTGGCTATTCTTGAGGACTACGGGCCTCCGTTGCCATGTTCTATAGACAATGCCACTGGCACTTGACTCCTTCAAGCCCGTTATCACTTCACAGCCCCCACATTCCCGGGAAGACACCACATTCAGGTGAGGGCTCACACCTGTCACAGAATTCGTCCTTCATTGGATACTTCCTGCTACATCAATATATGCCAAAGCAGATCAGGCCACAGGTCTGGTTCTCTACGCACAGCCTGTCTTTACGCTTCGGCAGAGAGAAAGCGTCACTTCAGAGGCAGAGCCACCAGCCACGGCTGGGGCGGGAGGGAGGCAGTGAGCAGGCCGCGTGCCGCCCTTCCCTGTGTATGCAAGAACGAAGGGCAGTGCGGGAGGCCAGGGTCCCGAGTCCTAGAGTCTCCACACACACAGATATAAAAATACACACACCCTTGGTGCCTGCATCTCCTGGAACAACCTACGTCCCCTGAGGGTCGCTGAGTTTGTCTGTGGGACCTGTGAGTCCCTCCCTGGCAAGCACCCGAACGCAGATCTGCACTATCAAGAGCAGAGACCCCTCCCCTGGCTTCGCCCCTCCCTCCGTGCTTCCCCTGTCTGGGCGTCCCCACAGTCTGAGGGACATGCTCCCTGCATCCCCGGGGACTTTCAAATAGGGTGTGGTCACTAGAGGACCAAAAGGGTAAATCTATGCCTTCAAAAAACTACTCAGGTCTCCTGGGGGTCCCCCAGCCGGGGGCCCTGACATGGGTGTGAAAGGCTTCGTCCCTTCTGCTGAGAAACTGCTAACCAAATGGTTTCCGAGGGCAAGTGGCACCATGGGCATCGCCAACCCTGAGCGAGAGGAGGAAGGCCAGAGCAGTGCAGTGGGAAGACCCCGGTGGTCTGTGCGCCTGGGACCCCTGGTGCTGTCCTGGAGAACACTGGGTCCCGGGGGCACCTGACAAATCCCCCCAGAGTAAGAGTCACTGTGCACAAGGGAAGAGGAATGGCTCTGACAACCCACAAGCACCCAGCGAGGGAATTCTCTACCAAAGTTGTTTAGAAAGCACTTGGGCCCGGCATGTGGGGTATGTACATGTTGGGGCTGTTCCTTTTATCAAATGCAAGCTCCCCTCAGGTCAACGCAGAGCGTCTGTTGTCACTGCACGCACGTGCTGCCTTCTGAAACCTTCCGTCCACTGCTTACTGCAGGTTCTAGAGGAGTAACGATCCAAGTGGCTTTAGAAGAAAACAAAGGCCCTTCACATTGCAAGACAGCTTCGCATCAGTCACACATGCAGGAACGCCACGGGAGGCTGGGACCGCGAACACACCATAGGCTCCAAGGCCAGCAAAGTCCACCCTTCACGCTTCCCGGGAAGGTGCGGGCACCTGAGGAGCAGCAGCTGGGGACTACAAGGCCCTGGGGCATGGGGCAGAGTCACACAGGCAGCCACACTATGCCCGAGGCAGATACTTCCTCATCTTAAAGCATGGAAGGGGTAAATATCAGGGGGATGAGCAGACAGTTAGCCACCAGGGCATGCCCACGGCAGCCCCTTCTGTTTTCATGAATGTCACCACACAGTCACTGCTACCATTCACAAGCACATTATGCTGAGATCAATCCTAAGTCTTGGCTGGTTACAGCATCACATCAATAGTGCAAAAGGTTTACTGGCTTCTGTCTAAAATCTTACTTTACTTGTATATGGACCCAGAGTATATAACCAGGTAGATATGTTCTCAAAGTGGAGTTTTAGAACGCATCTAATTTGCATATACATCAGCTATTTTTTCTAGCTCAAGAAAACAGGCTGGTGTTGCTAGCAGCACCGGGAACAAGGAAGCAGGGACCCCCGGTCCTGCAAGAGCGGGGGTCCTCGGTGCGCACGGGCTCCAGTGGCGGCTCACAAAGCCCCCACCTCCGTCCACAGACCGCGGCTCACCGCATTTGGCAGCATCTCACACTATCTGCCCATCATTTTTAGGCACAATTAAAGTTTTCTCCTAGGGGCAAAAGAAAGTATTCAGTGCAATGAAGTCTTGATAGAATTAAGTTTCAGTAACAATATAAAAATTATGCACACAGAATTCATACTCTCAACATGAATAAAACCTACATTTTTAACATGCTTTAAAAATAGCCATGTTATGTCTAATGCAAACACAAGCAGAGAATGCTGCGCCTTCCTCTGAAAGCAGATGAACTTGCAGGCTTCTGAGTACCATGATTGTGTAAAAAGTGACTCACCTCTGCCCAGAGGGGAAGCAGCTGAGGAAGGCGAGGGTCCGTTAGAGAAGGTGACGTCCGGACAACCTGCCCACAAGGCTCCTCCTTCCTTCCATCAGCATCATCCCTTAAAGAAATCCTAGTGCAGCTGCAGCAGGCCAGCTCTCAGCTTTCAGAGGGCCCATCGGAGGCCTGTACTTCATTCAGCAAAGCTCTTGAAACCCTTGTAGAAGGTAGGCTTAGCTACCAGTGGGTTAGAACCACCCTCCTAACCCCCGAGTGCTGGCCCACCACCACAACTGCGGTACTGAGTCACTGCGGACTCCAGGTCCTCAAGGCAGACAGCAGCGTCACTGAGGGGACCCTGGCTGCTTTGGGCTCCCTCTGCCCCGCCATCGCTTGTCTTTTTTCTAGAGCTCCCTGAAACTAGATAAATAAAACAACAGCAAAGTACTTTGGGACAGTAACAGCTTCTGCTTAAGACTTCCACGAGCAAAGCAGCTAGTTTGTGACAGCTGTGTAGTGCTTCAGAAAGTGCATTGTTACCTGTGTGGCTGAGTCAGTCAGTGAAGTAGAAAACTGTACACCATTGAAAATCCTACTAAAAGGGTTTTGAAAAGAGAAATCATGACTGCTACAGCACGAGAGAAGTGCACCGGGCACTCCACCACGGCACTGCCGACGGTACAGAAGCGCTGGGTTGGACGGTTGGACGGATGCGTCACCACAGAGGTCGGCGGACACATGCGGGGAAACACCACAAGAACCTTCTTAGGAAGGAAGAGGGGATACCGGTGCGGTGAGGCGCTCAGGACACAGAGCTCTCCCCCTGAGTGCGTGAGCTCCACATGGCACCAGCGCTTGCAATCCAGACGCTGTATTGCTGGGGTGAGCCTGCTCCAGCTGGCTGCGTGTCAGTACCGGTGGGTCTGGTGAGACGGGTGGTACTGCGTGCTCGGCTGAGATGACGAGGAGTAGCCGAGCGTACTCTGGGACTGCGAGGACCCCTGTACGCTGCTTTGGTAATTCAGGCGAGAACTGGAATGCTAGAAGACAGCAGGAAAGGGGGTTACCGAAGGAAAAGTGGGGCACACGATGTCTACCGCCCTAGGACCGAGACAGAACTCATCTGCACCACAGGCTCCTGGCGCAGGTCCGCTTACTTTGCAAAGCACAGGCTGCCAGCACAGGGGCTGCCCACTCCGGCAGCCTGAGGTCTGGCTGGGCATCCCTGACCGGCTGCTCTCTATCCTAGTTCCTTCTGGGGTGCAATTTAATCCTCTGCCTGAGATCTGCCAATCACAATGATCAACCTGCAGGTGGGAATCAATGTATTTATAATATGCAATATCCTACAAATGGCAGGCTAGCTACAGTTACTTTTACGTCAGCAGATGCCCGCCCACTCGCTCTTCCTCACTAGGTAAAGAACAAACAAGTGGATTACACAGGACTTGGAAATCACTATTTCCTGTTTTTGTGTTTGTTTTTGAGACAGGGTCTTGCTCGGTAGCCCAAGCTGGTCCTGAACTCACCAAGGAGCCCAAGCTGGCCTTGGCCTCATTCATGGCCATCCTGCCTCAGCCTCCCGAATGCTAGGACTACGGACGTGCGCCACCATGCCCAGCTTATGTGGTGCAGGGTGGGATGAGCTGTTCACTTTTAAAGAGAACAGTGTGGACAAAGAGAAGCATATTGGAGAATTTTTTTCTTTCTCTTTTTTTAAAGAATATTTGAGTTTAGAAAACAACAAAGCCAGGCATGGTGGTGCAGTACTCGGACGGGAAGCGGGAGGATCCCGAGTGCAGTCAGTCTGGGCTACAGAGTAAGATCATGTCCCAGAAACTCAAAACTAAGGCTGGGGTAGAGCTCAGCGGAACAGAGCTTACCCAGCACGGAGGAGGTCTGGGTTAAACTGTCAGTGTCAAAACAAAACAAAACAAAATGCAACAAACAAATCCAGGAGGAAAAACCAGGTAATAGGGATTCTGTTCTTTCTCATTGCAGTACTGGTAACTCAACCCAGATCTTCACACTCAGCTGTATCCTTGGTCCTTCTGCATATTTTATTTTGAGATGGAGAGTCACTGAGTCACTAAGGTGCCCACACTGGCCTAGAACCTTGATCCTCCTGCTTCGGCCTCCCTGGTCTGGTGTGACACACCTACACTACCTGCGCAGGTCAGCTACTCTTCCTCGACGTGCTGGTCAGGCTCCGGAGTCTTCCACTGGACTAGGCCCAGGCTCCAGCTTCCCCTTTGTCCCTACTGAATCCGAATTTCACTGGAGCAGGAACCTGGCTAGTCCTGTTGGCAGAACTCCCTCTCCCTAGATGCTGCTGTCTGCTGCCTTCAGCAGGGATACTTTAGCCAGAAGCCTGTGAGCCCAGGTGTCGCCTTGGTGATTCTCCTTTGGCTGCCTGCCACCATGGTCCTTGGTTACAAACCTCTGCTTACGATCTTGACAGCTGGAAATGAGTCCAACCCCCATTCCAAGATGCTGCAGCTGCCCTAGACTAGTCTGCTTGTTTCTTTTCTCTTTCCTGCAGTACGGGAGATCAAGCCCAGGGTAGTCTACTGTGGAGCTACGTCCCCAGACCTTTCTCACGTGCTGCTTTGATTCAGGGTCTCACCAAGTTGCCCAGCTGGCCCTGAACTTGTGATCTTCTGGCCTTAGTATCCAGAGCAGCTGGGATACCAAGTGTGCAGACCATGCCCAGCTGCCTCCTCATATTTAACAAATGTTTAGTACATCTGGGACCCAAACATGGAACAGTACACATCTCTTGCTCATGTAAGGGGGATATAATAAGGCTTGAGAAAAACTACATTCATAATTAAATCTGAGGATGTGTATGACTACTCTCCAAATAGCCAGTTTTTAGTGGACCAAACAGAAGCCTCAGCTTAACTGGGAACAGAGGGTGACACATCGCTGTGCTCACAGGGAACCTTTGAGGTTTTCCGAGCGGTATCTGTGTGGAGGCGCATGTGCCCGTTTCCCAGCAGCATGGGAAGCCAGGGGGGCGGCTGCCTGCCCACCCCTCCTGCTCAGGGAGCAGCGGCTCTGGCCAGTTCTGTCTTCTATTATCTCTTTCCAAAATGCTTCTTTTCTTCTAACGCCCTAAGGACTACAGCTCTAGGCAGGTTTGTTCTTTTTT
Organism: Ctenodactylus gundi; assembly: GCA_004027205.1. Taxonomy (NCBI): domain Eukaryota; kingdom Metazoa; phylum Chordata; class Mammalia; order Rodentia; family Ctenodactylidae; genus Ctenodactylus; species Ctenodactylus gundi. Next base: position 233,994 of record PVKB01002742.1, on the reverse strand, counting down.
TCTTTTTCTAATGTTTTATTTAAGTTTTCCCTTCTTTCCAGATCTTTTCTTGAAAAATAATGCTTTTGTAAGATTCTCCAAGGTTATCATAAACAGGTTTTTTCTTATTTCCAAATACCAACCTTAGACATACTTCCACCTCCCCCTATAGTGGTACAGTTGCATTCCCTCTACGTATCAGTAACAAACAGTATTGTCTAATCTCAAATTATTCCTACCAAGACTTCGGAGTTATTTCCAAGGGAACCTCATCTTTATCCTATGCGGTTATTTAATAGTTATTCCCTCCCTGGAAGAGCAGATCTTTTTGAAGAAAACAGTTAATTTTGTACAAAGACTGTCAGTTCATCCCTTTTCTTTTTTTCTTTTAATTATTATTTTTTCCAGACCAGCAACTGAACCCAGAGCCTTTGACACTAAGCTACAACCTGAGCTCTCCCTTTAAAATTAATTTTGATAGAGTGTCCTCAAGTAGCCAAGTTGCTACCCAGGTGGGGCTCAAACTTGTGATCTTCCTGTCTCAGCCTCCCTGAATGCTCGGCACGTGCCAGCACGTTCCCACCACTCTTCTCCTTTTCAATGGCTTGTCAAGGTGTCTTTTTTTGACCTAAAGTCGACAGGCAACTATGGATGTAAAAATGACAACAGTTTGGTTAGGAAGGGACTTGTCTACCTCCCCACTTGATCTCCCCAGAATATGAAGATGAGCAAATCAGGGAATAAAATATCTTGCGATTTCATGAAACATGATTTTTTAAACTCATTTTCACATAAGGCCCTAGAAGCGGGATTGCCCAGTGGATACTGAACTCTGGAAGTCAGTCCCCACTTCACAGAACATGCCATCGACAAGGAGCCAAGCCGCACCTGATACTCAGAGGGCATGACGGGCCCCCCTGAGTTGGTCCCCGAAGGCCCCAGCCGTGGCTTCTTATTGGGAGGCCCCTGGGCCAGACCCGAGTCCTGGCTGTGCTGCAGCCCTGGCCCAGTGGCCCCCACACCGGCTGCCACCCCTCCGGTGGTCCCATTTGTCTGGGTGCTGCCCTGCTGTGGAGGGGGGCCCTGGGGCGGAGCTGCTGCCTGCTGCGGAGGGGCTGTGGGCTGCTGGTGCTGGTTCTGCTGCTGCTGCTGATTCTGCTGGGGGAAAGAGCACGGTCAGGATGACACCAAATTGGTGACAACACTCTGTCATTATCTGATATGCACAAGCGGCTGCCACAGGGGGCACAATGTGGATGCAGTGATTCGGGAATGGGGCAGCCAGAGAGCCCAGTGGCTCCGGAGGTCAGGACGCCCAGCGAGTATGCTCAGGGCTAGTGAGACTACACGGGACCCTGCAGGCCAGTCACAGGCATGTCACGGTGTGGGGGGTGGAGAGGGGCGGAAGCATGCAGGAAAGTTTGTACTTGTTTGAAGGGCAGCATAAGCCTGGCCCTCTGGCACAAGCCCATAATCCAAGCACTCTGGGAGGCTGAGGCAGGGCAATCACACGTTCAAGCCCAGCCAGGGCAATTTCGCAAGGCTATCTTAAAATCAAAAGTAACAAATGGTCTGGGAATATAGCTCAGTATGAAGGGCCTGGGCTCAATTCCTGCCACCACAAAATAAAATAAAATAATACAACAAAAACACTCCAGCTGTGCAAAGCCATGACTGTACTAGAAGAGAGCAGTGAGATGGAGATGAACACACCCGGTGAGACGCCCACAAAGCACCGTGGTGATGGTGATGGTGATGGTGCTGAGCATGAGCGGAGAGCGGGACCAGGGCCAGGGAGCGGGACGCAGGGCCACCGTGCATGAGCACCCACAGCGTGGAGAGCGGGGCCAGGGCCGGGGACATAGGGACATGGCTGAACTCGAGGAACAGTCACCAGTCAGATAAACCAAGTTTCACAGAAACTAAGTACATAATTAAAGGCAGGAATCATCCCGTCTCGCCCCCCACCCACGCTCCCGGGTCAGTCGCCAAGTGCAGTGTGCATGCCACACCTTGTCACCCTTCTCTTCGGGCTCATCCTCATTAAGGAATTCCCGTTTGGGGTACGGAATCTGGCAGCCGGCAAACACGCTGAAAATGATCACAAATCCACGTTATGACCTATAATCTGTCATGTCACGACCACTCTACCTTCCCACTCTGCTATTTCTTACCCTTCATCCATGGCTGATGCCTACATCTGTGGCGGGGCACTGACCCCACACCCAGGGCCTCTGCCCCGAGCCACATCCCCAATCCAGTCCCAGTCTGGACTCTGAGGCAGGGCCTGGCCCGGCTGCAAAGCAGCCTGGCTGGACTCCAGGTGCAGTCCTCCGGCCCTGCCTCGCAGAGTGCTGGGGACAGGCCTGTGCCCGGCCAGGCCACTGGCTGGGTTTTCACACCAGCTGTGGTTGTTGACGTCACATCACACTGTCAGCTGATCCATACAACACAGAAGTTCTCCAAATTAATTTCAGTAACACCCAAAACAACTAAGCTTGGGTTTCAACAACAACAACAACAACAAAATTTCTCCTCAGGAAAAAATGTACTTCTAACACACAGAAGCCAAGCACAGGGGCGGGGAAAGTGAGGCTGAGGTCAGGGGTCTTGCGGGGCAGCAGGAGCGCCGAGGACAGAGCTGAGGTCCGCCATTGCTACGCGGTGGCTGCCTCTCAGACAAGGGCAATTTAAGCTTAGTTTCAGGTGTAAAGCTGCCTTGGGGTGACTCCCACCTCTCTCTAGTTTGGCCTGTTAGAAACAAAGTCTTTCTCTGCGGCAGTTTCGGTGAAGTCAGTGAGGTCCCTCAGCACAGAGCACGTCCCTTGCTCTCAGCCAGAGCGCAAGAAGGGGTGGGGTGGGGGCAAGGCACATACTCTAGTGTCGGCAGAGGGTCCTCCTGGAAGTAGGGGTCCTGCAGAGCCTGCTCCGAGGTGATCCTCTTGGTGGGGTCCATGGTGAGGAGCTTCTGCAGCTAGAGCAGCACAGGGAGACGGGCAGAGCACAGGCAGTGTGTGCCGCGCGCGCTAACGACTGACACCAATCTATGTTACGGCTCGCTGCACAGGTAGTGTACTTTACACACATTTACCAATATGTGAACCTGGCAGAAATCACCAACATTGAGGCCTTTTGAGAATTCTTTTTTCTGCTAATATTAAGAGAAGGGTGACATCTTAAGAGAGAGGGTTCGTTTTAGCTCAGCATCGGATATTTCTTTTGCTCCTCAAAGAGGCAGAGCTGAGCCAATCCCGGCACCAGGTGGACTGGGGTCGGCAGCCGAGAAGCACCTACCAGCAGGAACACCTTGCTGTCCGGCTTCACCTTGTGCTTCTCCATGTACTTGATGAGGCTGCTGTTCGCGTACCTGCAAAGTCAGGGGTGCATGTGTGTCATTTCTATGTTTTTAGTGAAAACGTTCCAGAATGATTTTCTTACAAAGTATATGTTTAAGCCAGTAGCCTTTCCTGACTAAAAAAGAAATGCGTTACTAAATAATGTGTGAGGAAACAAGAACTATAACATACTACATTTAGGAGGTCATATCATTATAGTCACTTTAGAAAGTCAACCGTCAGATTTCAGGAATTCCATTTGTAGGTACGTACCTAACTCAACACAAGCCTTCACACATTCACATTGGAGTACATGGGTAAGAATGTTCTTAGCAACGGTTTTATAATTGCAAAAAAAACCCCCAAAAAACAAAACAAAAAAACCCCTATGTGTAAGTCAATGCCCCTCAACTGGAAACATGGGTAAACAGAGCACCGCACATTCACAGGGTGGGGAAGGACACAGCGGTAGATAAATGCGCGCACAAGGTCAGTGGGGGGTGTGGGGGGGGGCAGAGGCAGCAGGAGACACTCAGGTACCATCGTCTCTATAAGGTTCGAAGATAACTTTCAGAGACACACGGTGGAGTGAAACTGTAGTGAACAGTGTGGAGGGGTAAATATAAAATCAGAATATCCAACGTTTCCTCTCCAGCAAGAGTAAAGATAGGGAGAGAGGGGACCCAGGGAACTTCAGTGACCTTAATAATGCTGCCCTTCATAGGTTGAGAGATAAGTGGAGGAGTAGTCATTTGATTATTTTAAATATACTACATATATTTTTCTCATCCAAATTTTATTTCTTGTGTATGAATTACCTCAAATGAAAAGGCTCTACAAATAGGCAATAATGTTCGTGGTAAAAAAAAAAAAAATTGAAGCATAGAAAATAATAAAATTAAAATCACTCCTAGTCAAGGTGCTCCGTGATAAATCACTTCCGAAGGCTTGGCTAACCTCTCTCCAGCTCTTTTTCTGTGCATGTGCATATAGGACACAAACACAGAGGAAAGGTGCCTCCTTTGGTTTTGTAAAAACTGAAACCCTACATAAAACTTCCCTGCTAATCACGCTCTCTTGTCAATGCTTCTTTTTAAAAAATAGCAGCACACATGGACTAAGACAACAGAGAATTACTCACGTTGTTCTTCTGAAGTCTTTCTGAAGTGTGGGGTATTCTGGCATCTTTCTGATGTCTTCCCAGTCTTTATCTTACCAAAACAAGAAAAACAAATGTTGTTATAGAAAGTAACATGTCAAAGTTTATTTAAAAATCTAATTTTGTTTTTAAAAAATACGAAGTATACTTTAAATACGCCTTTGAAAAGGAATGATTTGGAAAATATTATATGACACAAAACATAACTTTGAAAAGGAAACTGAGTCACCTGCAGGAAACCCCATGACACTGAATATCCGGTCAAGCTGGTCGTGATGGAAGGGGTTGCTCGTTTTTATGTCTTCCTGACGGCAGTGAAAAATGGGCTCCGAGGTCAGCAGCTCGGCAAAGATGCACCCTATCGCCCATATATCTAGGAAGCAAAACCAAAACTAAGTTCTTATACCAACGTTAGTTACACCTTTAGTTATAACTCCTGACATAATTCCAACACATAGGTGAGGATACTTTTTAGTAAAATAATTATGAAGCATAGTAAGTGGTTTAGGAAAAAATACACACTATATATTGTGACACAAAATGCCATACCATTCATTACGTAATGGACTGGGAAAAACATTTTACTTATAAATTTTCCAATGACTATAAACTTAGTAAGAAACTCAAACTGGTAAGCTATACATTCTTTTTTTCTTTCTTTTATTTATTTTTTTTGGAAACAGGATCTGAGTATATAGCGTAGGCCTTGAACACTAGAATCTCCTGCCTCAGCTGCCCATGTGGCGCAATTATAGGTGAGTGTCACCATGACCAGATTAGCAATAAATTCTTTAAATTTAGCCAATAAATTTTCAACTGTTATTAATAATTTAATACTGAACCATCTGACTGATAATCTAATATAGGACATAACACTTAGACATGATAGGAATGTAACAATACCATCATCATGTAAGATACAATTCAAAGCAATTAAACTCATAATGATATAAAAATGTGTAAGCTTTGAGTCTAGAGAAACTTAAAAAGATTTGGAAAAACTTTTGTCTGCAAGACTGAGGTACAGACTGGTCTAGCCAACAGCCTGAGACTACATGTATCCCAGGACAATGCTGATACAAACTCATTAACTTTCTTAAGATACTATGAGATTTTTGGTGATTTTTTTGTATAACTTGGCAGCATTAATTACATTACTTTATATCCAGCCCAAGATAATTCGTCTTTACCCAGTGCAGCTGACTGACAGAAGCTAGTAAGTCACACAAGGGCATTTAGGTGCTGTATGGCACAAGGAGAAACAGATATAATCTGAACGCAATTCACTGAGCTGCTGCCCCAGCCCACCGCAGGCCCCAGCACGTCCAGGGACTCAGGACAGCTCAGCGGCAGGGTGCCTGCTTAGCACACTCGAGGACCTGGATTGGATCCTCCTTGCTGCAAAAAATTATTGACTATTTTAAGCCACCGTTACAAGTTATTCTATTGATTTTATACATTGAAACATTATAATTTACATTCTGGGACTACAATATAATATTTACAATGCTTTGCCAAATGTGTGAGTTAACTTACGTGAGAATATATTCAAACTTATCCATTGAAATACATGTCATTATTAAGTACTTAAAAAAAAGAAGATGCTAGAAATACGGCACAGGATGCTACAGGGAGGTGTTCAACAGCCTGTCAAATATGAGAATCACATTGTGTATACAAACTAAATGGGAGAGTTTCAATATTCCCGTTAGCTGTAGTAACTGTCAATATGCTATTCTATAAAGGAAACTGCTGAATGCAAAGAAGCATATCATTAATTGCTTTCTCCTCTCGCCTGCCAGGGTGCTTTCCTTTTAAGAAGTCAACCTCCTGGAGAACCAGCACATTTCCCTCCAATAGCCTTTTCAATCCACCGTTACCTACCATCACAACAGGACATAAAGCAGAGTGCAATCATCCTACTGCCACACCAGGCCATGCCACCGCCTGAGCCAGGCAGGGGCCCATCACCTGCACACCTGCCGCTCCGTGTGGGGACAGTGTTGCTCCGCGTCTCTTCCCTCTTTCTCTCTCCTGTAGCACCTACAACTGTCATCCTTGCCCTGGTAGCTCCGTCTCTCTCAAGTGCCAGGATCCAGCTGTTTCTGGGACGTGCGAGAGGCAGACCCCAAGGAGACGAGAAGACACAGAGGACAGTCTGTGGAGTTCCCTCCTCATGCCAGCTCCTGCACGGCCACCCCTCTACCCCATGGATCTCTCGGGACTGGAGGAATGGCTCAGTGGTCAAAGCTCTTGACTAGCAAGAGCTAAGTCAAGTGCTAGGTATCCAAGTTCGATTCCCCTAGCACCACATAAGCCAGGTGTGGTGGCACACAGGAGCATGACAGAGCTAGGAAACGGGTGTTCTACCACGTGGCTGTATTACACAGCCTGGTGTTCACTAAAGTTTGGTACCCAGATGGTACATCACTCAGGACCAACTTACCGATGGCTTTTGTGTAATGTCTTGCACCAAGCAGAAGTTCTGGAGCCCGGTACCAAAATGTCACCACAACTGGATCCAGGTCTGCTAGTGGCTTGAGAGGAGAATTGAATAACCTGGCAAAACCCATGTCAGCTGGAAAATGAAAGAAAGAAACAAAGCTCAGTCTGACATGCTTTTAGCCACATGAGGTGCCAGACCACCGTGGACCTCATGGGGCAGTCCTTGTCCTGGGGACACCCAAGTCTGTCCTGCACAGGTGGCAGCTGCCCCTCTCTCAAACTTCTCACTCCTGAGGAGATACTACTCCTGCCACACTGATGAAGAAACCAAGTTTAAAGACACTGTCTTGCTCAGGAGTTGCAGAGCTACTGAGTCTAGTCAGAAATGGAATCCAGGCCCGACTTCAGATTCCTTTCTCAAAGAGACAGCTATAGTCATATTTTTAAATATAAAATCTAAGGTAGTTTAAAAGTATCTGTGATTAGTTATGACTTCTATAAACCATTTCATGAAGGAACTGTGCCGTCTCACTGCAGCACAGGCTGGAGGTGGTGGCTGTAAGCCCTGGACAGTGGTTTGTCTGTCCTGCCCTGGCAAGGGTGACTGGCTGTATGGGACCCACCATGGTGGGAGTGTGTGTGTGTACCCCATGCCACAGAAAGCCACAGGGCTCAGGTTGGGGCGCTTTGCCCCCAGAGAGCCACTTGTGGAAAGTAAGTAGCACATCATACCTGATTCTAAAAACATACACTGGACACATAAAAAATTATTTGTTACAGTTCAGCCTTTTACAAAAGTCTAACCAAAGCTGATTTAAATATACTACAGGCACACAATACCAGTAAAACAGGAATTTGATGATAAGTCCCTACAGATCAATTTTATTGAGATTTCATGAACAACAAATATTTACAAAGCACTTTGCAGCTCACCAATGGCTTTTATATATATCACCTATCACTTCATTTACTCGTCTTAAGAGTGTTAGTTCCCAAGCACACTGCATTCACTTCTGAGATAGAGAACAGTTAAATGGCTTGTCTGTGCTCACAGGGATGGTAAGATGTCAGGACCCAAAAAACACGTCACAATTTAGGAGTAAGATTCTAAACCACTGATCTGCCAGCCAATAGATGACTTGTAACTGTGAGCCACAGAGGCAAAGTCACAGGAATGACAAGCCTCTCCAGCTGGAAGCAGACATGTGTCCAGAGCACGCCGAGTACATGAGGGGCTCAGGGTGCTGCACAGTGCCCACACAGCAAAGCTCCAACTACGGAGCGTCATTCAATCTAAAGTAACTGTGATATAAGACACATGAGAAGTTTATGTGACCATGAATTTGTTTCTTCACAGTGTGAGGAATCTGGTAAGACTTCCGAAGAGTGCTTTGGAGTGTCCAGGTCTTAACAGACAAAGCCACCCAAGGAAACCCGAGCTCTTGCTACTCTTGTAAATGAATTTCCCTAAAGCAAACAAAAATGACCATTTTCCCAATATTCAACTTGTTATTCTACAGTATTACACAACAGCCAAAGCACTGTTTTGCATAGTTAGTGCTGATTGTTGCTGATGGCAAAGTACATCATCAATAGATGAAAACTGATTGTATATGATCTGATTAATAAGTTATGCAATCAGATGCTGATTGGTGTTGATGGCAAAGCATGATGGAATGCTTAATCCCCTGGAAAACTTTTTTGCTTTTTTGAGACTGTCTCACTATGTATGTAGTCCAGGCTGGTCTTGGATTTGCTACATAGCCCACTGGACCCATGATGCTTCTGCCTCAGCCTTCCATAGTGCTGGGATTACAAGTGTATACCACCATACGCCTAGCCTGCAACCTTTCTGTAACTGTGTGTTAGTCCCAGTAAGTCCTTAGTTTTCAGCCTTACGCACTCCTACTGTCACATGAAATCAACGCCACAAGGAAATAATACTCTTAAAAACAGTTCCTGAATATTGCATGAACTTCAAAAAAACCTGAAATCACTTCTGAAATAATTATGAATTTAGATAAAAGTTAATGGCCCAAACACTATCCTAACAGCTGGTTTTCTAAAATTAGGTCTGAGTGGAATTGTTCAATTCAACAGAAGGAGCAGAATTCTGACGTGGGTGCTAATTAGTATCAAATGACAGGAGATCAGTTAGCACACAGGTGTCCCCCAAGGAGTTCACAGGACAAGACCACAGAGGAGATCAAAGCAGCCAAGAGTAAGCAAGCGGAGCCCGAGACGCAAGGAAGGGGCTGCTGCTTGCTTCCAGGTGCTTCTTCCCTTGGGGGAGGATTTAGGACTTCTTCAAGGTGTTATCTGGAGCGATGTTCAATCAACTCTTGCTGACTAAACTGAAAGTGGAACTTGAGCTAGATCCTGAAGGCTGGATCTTTGTAAATAATAAAAAAAAAGGGAAAGCAGTAAGCAGATTCTTAGTTTTCTTTCCTGCACTGGCAATTGAACCCAGGGCCCTCAGCACTGCACTACATCTCCAGCTATTTTATTTTCTAAGACTAGATCTCCCTAAAATTGTTAAGTTATGTGGGCCCACCTCTAAGCTATGATCTTCCTATTTCAGCCACTGAAGGGTGCTGGAATTACAGGCCTGCACCTACCGACCCACCTCGCAGAGCACTGCAGGTAAGGCCTGGGGTCTTTCAGTGCCAGGGAGGGAAAGCTCAGACACAAGGAAAGGCAAGGTGTGTTTTCTAAGGCAGCATCTTGTCAAAGCGCTAAGCCCTGGCTCAGCATCGCTGATGCTTTTCTTACTTCTTTGGCAGTGCGAGGGCTCACACTCCGGAACTTCGTGGGCTAGGTCAGTGCTCTGTCACAGAATGACACCTTCGGCCCCGACACCATGTGTTAAAATCCAGTTATTCTGGGACTGTGAACGTATCTCAGTGGCAGAGCACGAGCTGGAACACTTGGGTGAGGGCCTAGGTCTCATCCCTATCACTGCGCAAAATCATTGGAAAAAAAGTGCCACTAAAATAAAATTCATAAACAACATAGTCAACCACACAGACTGCTCATAGACCTTTACTAATTATTGCTTATGTTTAACCCTGGTTTTGCCACCCATCTCGGGAGAATTACAATCCCAGCACTTGTAACAATCAGGTAAGTAAGTAGCCAAGTGTAGAACTGTCCCAGGAGAGGAAGGCATTCTGGGTGGGGGCTGAGAAAAGGGGTGGGGCAACCCCCCTGCAGTGTAGGCAGTCAGGGGACTGAGAGGAAGACCTTAGCTGCAGTGGTGACTAGACTCTGATCTAGATCTTACAGTCACCACCCAAGGATCTAGGATTTCGAGGCCACAGATTATAAACTACTACAGGAGGCCAAGTCCCAAGCCAGAGTGTCTTAAAACAATGGCTTAACAGGAAACAGGCAACAAGGGATGACATGCAGAAGCAATGATAGCACATATGGCAGGCAGAGAGGGAGAAGTCCACATCAGACAGGGGACACAGGCCCAGGGCCAGACTGCCAGGAGAACGAGCGCTGGCTGCAGCACAGGGCAGTGGTGGCCACCACAGCAGACGGGCTGCAGTGCAAGACAGCGGTTCTGATACAAGGACTCACGGGCCAGATGGGAACAGATCAAGGTATGAGGAACAGCGGAGCGAGCAGCAAGGTGTTCCGGAGGACGGGAGCCAGAGCTGTGGAGAACAGGGCGGCACAGGCTCGCTTCCATTCGGGAGGAGGCCTGGGAATGCGCAAGGACAGTGGGGAAGGCAGAGCGGGGAACAGCAAGTCTGCAACACAAGCAGGGCAGGAGATGGCGGCGGCAGGCTGGCCAGGCACCACAGGCGGACATCTGTCGGGAGGGAAGAGCTGCTCTTCCTCTGACGCTGTTTCAAAGGCGAAGAAAAAAAAGTGGAGGTCAGCGTGGCCTCACCAGCCAGCTCTGATGTCACTAGGCAGCCTGGCTGGGGGGAGTCTCAGTCCTGGCTCTGAAAGACAGGCTACGACCAACCCGTCTTGGTCGGCTCGCCTTGGGGCCATCCTCTGTCTCCTTTCACCTGTGCCTGGCAAAAAGTGGGTACCAATAAATGCCTGTGGAAAAAGAGGGCGTGTGGTGGAGAGGGGAGGAAGCGGAAGAGAAGGAACTTTATTAACGTCATGTTTTTGATGAGGCTTAACCTCAGCAAGCTGAGACCAGCAGCTAAGAGAAAAGAAAGCCAGTTTGGAAGAGCTGCCCAGGGATGGCGGGGAACCAGCCAGCTGACGCAGAAAACCGAGCAGCAGGCCCTGAAGGACCTAGCCGGCCCATCGTGCATCATTGCTACCATAGCGAGTTCAACGGCAAAGAAAGGCTGATGAAGCAAAATGGTAAAACCCTCTTCAAATGCACTGATCATTCAATAAATGTAACTTCTTTCCCTCTCTTTTTTTTCTTTTTGTTTCCTTTGAGGTGGCATTGTCTTGTTTTGGAGACAAGGTCTTCCTAAGCAATCCAGGCTGGCCTTGAGCTTTGAATCATCATACCTCAGGCTCAGACTGCAGAAGGGTAGTGCCGTGTCCAGCTCAATAAGTACAATTTCTACTAAAAGAAGTTAAAATAATTATTACTTAGCTTGCTTTCTCCCCAAATATGTCACAAGTACAAATGACACTGATTTCTTTTGTAACTTCCAAGGTTACAAAAGAAATCTCAATATATAGACAAAAGATGCCTGCCAGTGACTTAATTTGAGAACAGCAAGTCTGAGAGACACACATGCACACACCTGGGAAATGTAATGTCAGTGACTGGCGCAGGAGATGCAGGTCAGGGCAAAGGGTGTGGGTAGACCCTGCCAGGGCCTCTGTGTGTTAGGATAGGGTCGGAGAGGTATTCAGGGACAGAATACCCGGTAATGCTAAGGAAAAAAAGATTTAGAGGATTACATGTAGGGTGACATGCAGGACAACAGTGGCCACACACGCACAGATAGGATACAGTATGGGAGGGATATTCTGTAGGCTGGCTTGCCAATTCACAGTGATACCACAACTCAGAATTACACGATTTTCTTCTGGGCCAATCCCTGAGGGTTTTACAGGCTGTCTATATTTTCCAACATAACTCCTAAAAATATTATGAGGAGCTAGTTTTAAAATCAACTACTTAAATGAGAGTATTAAAAAGGGAGACCATCTTTGCAGTCACTCAGTTTCTTAGTAATAAATTATTTTAGGAATAATTACCTACCTATTTTGACTCTCCCCCTTTCAGGACCTTCTCCCATTACTAGGATATTTGCTGGTTTCTAGAAATAAAAATAGAGCATTCAAATTACTATGTTTATTCTTTTGACATGCTCTAAAATGGACAAAGTTCTTATAATATGCAAGTATCATTTTTGTACTTTTATAAAACTAAGCTTAAAATAAAATATTAAGCACCCTCTACATGGTTATAACATGTAAGATACTTGAGGTTAGAACTAACTTTTATATAAACGTCCTTGCTACAGAAAGACCTTATTTTCAAATTATACAAATAATTACAAAGTACCTGAAGCTATTACTTCTATTCACCCCACGGAAACAAAACACTAGTAATAATAATTCCTAAGCCTACACAAATCACATAAACTACTCACTGCTCAAAGAGTTTATGTGGCTGAAAATTTTTCATATAAAATTTCAAACCACCATGTAACCGCCATCATTCAATCAAACTGGGCGTTCTCTGCTGGACTTGCCTAAACCACTGGCGGACAACCTGATCACCACTCAACAGGGTCCATCGCGGTTTCTCTGTCAACAAAATAAAAAACTCCGAGTGCACTTTGAGGACGCGGGGAAGTAAAGACCACAGCTAATTCAGAGCTATGCTGACAGCAAGTGTGGGCTGCAAAGGTACATTCCATCTCTGAAGTCACTGTCATCTGCAGACATCTGGAACAGAAACCAGGAACAGCCTGTGCGGCGGCGGTGGGCGACAGCAGGGGCGGGGCAGGGGCGGTGTCTCCCTTGTAACTGCCATGGATTACGATGCACGCACGTGTTTGTAACTTACTGGATTCCTTTACTTAATCAGTGGTTACTTTTTTTTTTTTTTTTTTTTTTGTATTTTCTAGGGAAAAAGAATCATCCTCGACCTTAGGAGAAAAAGAGCACAGTGAAGCCAGGCGCGAGCCCCAGGGCTCAGGACCTACACAGAACCCTGCACAGGACGGGGCTGGACACGCCGACAGCAGAGCTGGCGCTGGTGGTGATGCGAGGGCTTAAGTCTCAGCAGGGACTGAACAGCCATCACTTTTAAGGTCCCTTCCACCTTGCTGATTTTCAAAAAACATTCAGTGAAAACAATCAGCTCTTGAAACTACAATTCAAGGGAGGAAGATCTGATCACTAAGGGAACCGCTTACGGGGTGATGGTGGGGTCAGTGCTCAGCAGCAGGACCCCACAGGGAGCACAGCCAGTGGGGCGTGGCCAGGGAGGTGGGGTGGGGCCGGGGTTGGGGTGGGGCCTCAGCTGAGGGTGCTAGGTTGGACTCAGCAGCAGGAAGGAGAGTACACCTGTGGGGGGTAACAGGTAGAAACGCTGGTGAGGTAATCAGACCCTTCCACTTCGGGCTGTGCATCCTCAGGAGAGGGGAAGGTAATGGATTCGGGCACCAGGAAGAAACAGAGAGGGACCTATGGAGATGAGAAACATTTTAGAGCAGAAAATTTATAGGATCGTTTAACTGCCTAAATCAGGAGATTAAGAAAAAAATCATCAAGATTTTCCAAGAGCTGGGGATGTAGCTCAGCAGTTAAGAGTGCTTATCTAGCAAGAGCAAAGCCCTGGGTTCAATTCCCCAGCACCACATAAACCCAGGATGGTGGCACTCACCTATAATACCAGAACTCAGGAGGCTGAGACAAGGGCATTGTAGTGTGTTGAAGGCCATTCTGTGTTATATAGTGAGTTCAGGACCAGCCTGGACCACAGGCCAAGACCTTGACTCAAACAAATAAAAGGAAAAGAAAGAGATTTCTCAAGGGCTGGGTCTGGTAGCACAGGTCTGTAGTTCCAGCACTCTGAGAGGTTGCGGCAGAAAGATCTCAAGTTCAAGCCCAGCCCAGGCAACATACTGACTTAGCGAGACCCTGCCTGTCTCAAAATCACGAATCAAAAATGGACTGGGGGTGTAGCACAGTGCCGAGGCCCCGGGTTCCATCCCCAGCACCACAAAATAATAACAGTAACAGTAATAACAATAATAATGGAAATTTTTTACAGAGGCCCGAGCCTGGTGATATGAGCCTGTATGCCAGCACCGTGGAGGCTAAGAGAGGAGAGCAAGTCTGAGTCCAGCCAGAGCAGCTTCGCAAGATCCTGTCTCCAGCAGAGGGGGAGAAGGGGCTGAAGATGCAGCCTAGCGGCCAAGCGCCTGCCTTCACGCAGGGGGCAAGGGTTTAATCTACAACACCACAGAGTAAAGGGAACAAAACAAATTAAATGGGGCTGGGGACATAGCTCAAAGCAAAGGTTCTGGGTTCAATTCCCAGTACTAAAAAAATTCACATAAATAGATAAATAAATAAAATAAAAATGTCTTCACAGAGGTCCTGAGACTTTGTGACCAGAAGGATGATGGGACCCCTCTGTGGAAACTGTGGAAATGGGAACGTGACGAGAGGTGCTGCTTTGGGATGGGGAGCAGCAGAGTGTGGGGTGCTGGGCCTCACATGCCAGGGGTGCAAGCAGGGAGTGCAGCGGAGCAGGGAGCTGCCCTGCACCAGGAGGGTCAGCCCACCTCTCGGCAACAGCTCTACCGTCCGTCCGGGCTCCAGGGAAGTAAGACCTATCTGCAGCAAAGGTCTCAGCGGAAGGAGCACAAGCACATCTAGGTCAGCGTGCAGAGAACTCGGCGGTTTCTCCCGCCCTCTCTACTTTCACTCACCCAACAAGCACTGAGTACCAGACATTGCGAGTAACAGGCAGTGGTTTTCATGCTGGAAATGCCACAGAAGAAAAGAAAAGTAACCAAGAAAATTCTTGTTCCGCTGGGCTCACATTCTCATGGGAGGAGAAAGATGAGACAGAGACAAGGATGAGACTGATCACATACTGATAAATAAACACTGTGGAAACCAGAAAAGGGACTGCTGCCACAGGCAGCATTACGGATGACCAGGAGCCCTAAGGACCGCGCCTCGTGCCCTCATGGAGTAACTACATGTTGGATAAAAAAAAAATAAGTTCTCTGGTCTTCCAGGGCCAGGGATCTCTGTACCACCTCGCTCTTGCTCCAAATTCATGCACCTCTGGCCGCAGCGCTGCAGACAGGCAGTATGTAGTCAGGAGCAGGCGCCAGGCACACCACATACAGGGCGCTGAGCCCTGGCAGAGGCGAGGCCAAGAAGGTGGGGCTGCTTCCTGCACCAGGCCACACGGCCCACAGAGACGGAAGTAGCCCAGGCTGGCCTTGAACTCACAGCAATCTTCCTGCCTCAGCCTCTTGAGTGTTGGCACTTAAGAATTTAATTAACAAGGATGAGTGAGAAGATATATACACAACTTTTTGCCCCATAATTAGAAAATATTCATTTTTCTCACATATATATCATTTACAGATGTTAATGGTTTACTCACAAGTATCACGAAATTTCAAGAACTGTTTCGAATGACTATGTTCTCTGATTACAATATAATTAAGTTAAACATCAATCACAAGAGTATAAACTCTAGGCTGAAGGAATAGGACAGTGGTTAGAGGGCCTGCCTAGCAAGCACAAGGCCCTGGGTTCAATTCTTCAGCACCACATAAACCAGGCATGGTGGCACACTCTGTTATCCCAGCACTGGAGAGGCAAATGCAGAAGAATTGCGGTGAGTTTAAGGTCAGCCTGGGTTACATAGTCAGTTCAGGACCAGTTTGGACTACAGAGCAAGACCTTGTCTCAAAAAATAGTATAAACATAAAATTTTATCTATTTGGAAACTCAAAACTGCTCCTAAAGCACTAACAGTTAAAATGAGAAACCATGAAGAAATTAAGAACATTTATGACTGAAATATTTAAAGCACTACCTGTCAAAAACCTTTGGAATACAGCAAATGCAGCATTTGAAAGAGAAATTTACTACCTTAAACTATTTATGTTATTAAAAAAAAAGGTTAGAAATTACTTGCCACAGTTAAGCAGTATAAAACAAAAAGCAGCAGTTCAACAGAATAAAGCAAAAGGAAATACAAGTTAAAAGGCAGAAACTCCAGGGCCAGAGATGTTCACAGAGCCTGGGGCAACTGAGACAGGGGCATGCATCACCCACAATAGCAGGAGCACTGCTACAGCCCGGGGGGAGCGAGGATAAAGAATCCCATGGTGTCTTCGCTAATTTGAAAAGGTACACAAGTAGACAAAGTTGAGAAAATGTAATCTACAAATTGAGTCAAAATCAATCAGAAAACTTGAAGAAACGAAGAAGGGCCAGACAAGTTGAAAACATAGTTCAAAATCTTCTGAGAAAATGCCAGCGCCAGATGATCTCACAGGCGTGTTCTCCCAACCTTCCACGAGCATAGCTGTTTCAATTGTTACTCACATTATTTTCAGAGAACAGAAAGAGGATGAACACTCCAAATATACTCTACAAGGCCAGTTTAATCTTGATAACAAAACTAGACAAACTATGAAAAACTTCAGGTTAACTTCACTCATAAGTACAGATGCAAAAATATTAATACATCAGTAAAGTAAATCCAAGGGCAAAACAGTCAGCCTACCACGAGAAAGTTCACGCGAGTCTGTCACCACATAACAGGTAAAAAATAAGTGACACAATCATTTTGATGGTCATAGAAAAAGTAGATAAAAGGTGATACCCATTCATTAAAAAAAAATCCTTGGGGATAGGGGCACAGCCCAGTGGCTAAAGTACTTACTTAGCATGTGCAAGGTCCAGGGTTCAGTCCCCCAGTACTAAATATTAGCCAGCCACGTGGTGCATGCCTGTACTCCTAGCACACACGGGAGGCTGAGGCGGGATGACTGCCATGAGTGACATCGTGACTTCAGGACCAGCCTGGACTACAGACTGAGACTGTCTCAAAAAAAAAAAAAAAAAATTCTCAGCAAGTTAGACTAGAAAAAAACAGTACCTACTAGAAACTAACATGCAAGCATTGGGACCTTTCATTCCCTTTAAAATCAGGGCTAATGCCAGAAGCCCATATCCCCACTGACAAAGTCAACATGTACCATTAACCCAGTGCAAGGACTCCATAATTAAGGCACCTGGATTAGAAAGGCCGAAACAAAGTAACTATTACTTCGCAGATGATACAGCTACCTAAGCAGAAAATCCAAGTATTTAGAGACAAACTATTACAGAAATACTACACTGGTTTCACAAGATGTCTAGCTAATTGAATAATATGTATAAAAGTCAAAAAGAGCTAGAAAATATAATTTTCCCTTTTCTTTTTCTCTTTTCTCTTCTTTTTGGAACCTGGAATTGAACCCAAAGCCCATATGTCCCAGGCAAGTATTTTACCTCAGAGCTACATCCTTAGCTCTTTCAATTTTTTTTTTTTTTTTTAAATTCTGAGACAGGGTCTCACTCTGCAGTCCAGGCTGGTCCTGCACTCCCTGTGTAGCTCCAGCTAGCCTCCTGTCTCAGCCTCCTGAGAGCTAGGGCTACAGGCATGCGTGACCACGCCCAGGTCGCGTGGCAAGAGCACTTTGCCTGCTGTGCTATTCTTCCAGTCCTCCTGTCCCCCCTCCCCACCCCCACCCCTCCTTCCTTAAAATGTATTTTTATTTTCTGTCTCACTACATTGTCCAGGTAGGTATCAAACTTGGGGGCTTCCTGCTTTAGGCTTCCCAGTAGCTGAGATTTCAGGTGCATGCCACCATGCCTAGTGAAATACAATTTTTCAAAGCCAAACTTCTGTAGTAATAAGCATCGTGGATCTCTGTGATTTCAAGACTAGCCTGGGCTACACAGTGAAAAACAACCCAACAAAAAAAAGAGGTCCTAAACAAATTAAGAACCATGTTCATCGATAAGAGGGCTGAGGGTGTAGCTCAGCATTTAACAGGCAAGTGCAAGGTCCTGGGTTCAGTTCCGAAGCACTGACAAGCTGGGAATGATGGCACATACTTGTAATCCTAGCATGTGGGAGGCTGATACAGGAGGATCGCCATGAGTTTAAGGCTAGCCTTGGGGTACATAGTGAGTTCAGGACCAGCCTGGACTACAGACTGAGACCCTGTCTCAAAACAAAACAAAATAAAAACCAAACTCAATATAGTAAAGGCATTAATTATCCCCATACTTACAGTTAATTCAATGTAATGTCAATCAAAGAAAGGGATGTGCATAGCTTGAGAAGTTGATCTAAAAATATATAGGGACGAGCAAAGAGCTAAGCATAGCTAGAGGCATAGAGAAAGTGACCTACAGCATGGAGCAGAGGACCCAGAGGAAAGCATGGGGCGGAGAGAGGACAGACAACAGGAGGGAGGAAGAATCCTGGGATAATGGCGCTGAACAAGGTCATCGGACTGCAGAAAAATGAGGCGAACCTGCCCACCTTCCCTACAGACAACAATTCAGGTGGACTGAAGGGCTCCATGAAAGCACAACTTTTTAAACTGAAAAAAAAGGGTATCTTTTTCTGTCCTGATATAACGAGAAACGTAAGAACACAAAAACTCTAACCATAAATGAAAAGATTAAGAAATCCAGCTTTGTTAAAATAACTTCCAATAATCAAAAAAATAAAATTTAAAATCAAAGCATAAGTTGGCAGAAATATTGGGAATACATTAAACAACAAAGATTTCATGTCCAGATACAGAACTTCTACAAGTCAAAATGAAAAACAACCAAACAGAAAAATGGACAAGACGTTCAGACATCTAATTAAAGCAGGGGTATGTTTAACCCGGACTTGGGTGAGAAGATGTTCCATCTAGTCAATAAAAAGGGGAACCACAGTGACAACACAATTTGATACCTGCTAGCACAACAGGCGAAGAGCTAAGAACTGATGAACAGGAAGCGGATGGGTGGAGCTCTAACAACTGCGGAGGGAAGAATGCAGTGGTTCAAATTTGGAAAACACTTTGGCCCAGCGCTGTCAAAGTGACCGACTGCACACCCTGTCACGCAGTTATTCCATTTTTGGACATACCAGATAAGGTTCATAACCTGGTGGTTTGTAATTTGAAAACAAAAATGTGGTCAAGTCACACAATACATTTTAAACAGCGCTGAAAGATCACTAATAAATTACAAATAAATAAAAAGAGAT
The DNA here is from genome assembly GCA_004027205.1 of Ctenodactylus gundi. NCBI lineage: Eukaryota > Metazoa > Chordata > Mammalia > Rodentia > Ctenodactylidae > Ctenodactylus > Ctenodactylus gundi. The sequence goes on along the minus strand of PVKB01002742.1, from coordinate 214,829 downwards.
GCTGAAATCTGAGAAGTATTATGTTCACTGAAAGAAAGAATAAGTTTTAGGTATATAACAGAACACTATTTCATAAGGCTTAAAACCAAGCAGAGCTAGGTATACTATTCTGGCACAAATACAAATTTAATCTACTTTTTTCTTGGAGACATGGGTCAGGCTCCCCTCACATTCGATATGTAGCACAGCAGGCCACATACTCACAATCTTTCTGCCTGTGGTTTTGTGTGTGACCACCACACCCAGTTAAAATAAACTTACTTGTAAACAGAAAGGAATAACTAATTCAAAATACAGGATGTTTTTCACCTCTGAGGAGGAGACAGAACAGGAAAGAGGAAAACACAAAGCCTAGGATGGGTAATCTTCCAAATATCGTTTTTTAAATGTATATAGTAAGAGAATGAAGATAAAAATAAAGTAAGAAATGGGGTAGGCATTGTTGCAATGGGCTGGGCATGTGTCCCCTTCGACATTACTCAAGCAGTACTTTGGCTTCCTCGAAGCTCCAGCTGGGGAGACCTGAGGCTGGGGTCTGGGTGCCCGGGCGCCAGGTGGAGGGAGAGCAGATTGCAAGGCCTGGGGCAAAAGTGTACCAGGCAGACAGACAAGCTCGGGGGAGCTTGGGCCAGGAAGGACAGCGCTGCCCAGCCCCAGCCCCAACGACTGCCCACGGTTCCCCTTCCAGCGTGAGTCATCTTAGTCGCCAGTCCTCGGCTCCTGACCATGTCTGCCTGGGCTCTGAAAGCCGGCAAGCCAGCCACTGGTCTGCAGGGGCCCAGGGCACCGCGCAGTGGACAGGCCAAGTGGAGAGTGGCAGAGGCGGCGCTGCTGGGGTCATCGTGAGAAGAGAAAGTCACAGAGACAGCAGAGAGGAGGGAGGCCAAGCAGGGAGGGGCTGCCAGTGCCCTGGGAGACCTCAGGTTCTCTAGGACCAGGGCTGCTGTCATCTTGCTACATTAGCTTTCTTTCTTTGCCATAACTTTTTAAACAGATGAGGTATTTCTAGTGGCAGGATGTGGGGAGACTGTCATTTTCTACATTGAAGATTTTATTTCCATAAGGCTTAATTCTCTATATTAATTTTACATTACTGACAATGAGAGAAATGGTACTTTAAAAATAACAATTCAGTAATACAGAGGCAAACAAAGGCAGGTGAAACCACCTGTGAAGAAACATGAACGGTTAGAAGACCCACACCCTAGAAGAGAGGGCATACACCTCTAATCCCTGCTACTCGTGAGGCTGAGGCAGGAGGATCACAAGTTAGAGGCCAAGCGGGGCAACTGCATGAGGCTTTGTTTCAAAATAAAATGTTTAAAAAAGGGCTAGAGATGTATCTCAAAGGCAGAGCACTTGCCTGGTACATGAGGCCTGAGTCCAAGCCCCAGCACGCCCTTCCCCTGACAAAACCCCCCATGCCCTGACACAGCACAGAGCTTGAGAGGCGGAGAGTTTAAAGTGGAGAAGCAGCTCTGAGGTGCCACAGAAGGGAAGCTGAGCAGACGCAACTGCAAGGGACAGGGCCTGTGGCTGAGTGAGGACAACGTCTGTGCGGACACAGCAAGCATGGCCCAAATGGGCGGGAACCGGGGACAGGTGGACCGAGGGCATGATCATGAAGGCCTCAGCGAAAGTGGATCTCTAGAGGACATAGTTCGTAAAACTTCGTAAAATTATCAAAGAAACCATCTCATATACCACTTGTTACAACATCTATGATTCTTAAAGTTTGAGCTAAAACACTTTCAAAATAAATATAGTAAGATAATAACACAACAAAGTCGATGTGGCAGCAAAGATTGCTTCAAATAAGAACTGAAAATAGATTACAAATTGCTGAATGGAAGAAACACAGGAAGTGGTCTCTGCCGGGAGTTCTTGCAGTCGAGCTATGTTGAAATGCAGAACATGAGCCCAACAAGGGAGACAGGACACAGAGAGCAAGCAGAAGCCAAGGTGGCACTGAGGGCTCCGAGATGCCCTAAGTGATGCCTATGGGAGGCTGAGCAGAGGTCGCCATGCAGGGCTGAGATGGGGCAGAGGCAGTGGCAGGGCTTGGGCACAATGACCCAGGACGTCTTTCGTACGATCTGAGGAAGGACCTCGGAGCCTGGGCCATGCAAAGCAAAGGGTTTCTGTGCTAAGCCAAGCGCGAGAACCACAGGAGAATCAGGTTTAAGTGTAACCCTTAAGCGGGATTACCTGGCCCCTTCAGAGCAAACGCCTACACAATAAGGTCACAAGATAACCTGGGGCTTCAGAACCAGCAACAATTTACTGATCACCATTAACCTGTGTTCAACTTTTCACAGCATTTCCACATGTCAGTGACTTCATTCTTCTTCCCAGACATAACCAAGAGCACTCAGGGGTTGAGGTCCATCCCCAAGCGGCACCATCCAGTACAGAGCCACATGCACTGGACTCTCAGGCATTAGGCTAAATTTGCCAAAGGCTAACGTTCATGGTGATTAAACCCAGTGCAAGTGTTAAAAAAAAAAAAAAGACAAAAGGAACGCGCAGGTCGCACACACATACCGATGCCCACAAACAAACCTGCGGGATAGAGAGGACGCGAGCTGTCCCGACCTACTGACATCCCCATTAGCATGGGGCACGCCTTCCCCAACTCCTCTTCTCCCTGTGGGTGCGTGATGCCGGCGAAGAAAGCGACGCAGCTAGGCTTGCACACGCGGTTGCCACAGAAACAGCCGAACAAGCAGGAGTCGGATACCTCGCATTTAAGTTATCAGCAATAAAATGAGACAGACGAGTCCACGCTACAGGGTTCATTCTGTTCAAATTGTATTTTCAAAGCAAAAAGTCAGGGTGTCATGATAAACAATGCAACAGCTCCGTTGCTGGTCCTGAAACAGCTACATTCTGCAGACTTCAGTTAACTCTGGAATGTCAGAAAGCTTCCCGTGTACTCCGGATTCCTGTTTTCCTTTTATAGGATCAATTTTTCACAGGTTAAATTTATTTCAGTGAATTGGTAATTATAAGCAGCACAGCCTTAAGGATACCCAAAGACACAGTTCTAGGGAATCAGTTTGTATTCCCCACCCCAGGACACCGGGAGCAAGAATACAAAGCTCACAACGTGACTCTTAGCATTATCAAAGAAGCCAGAAAAACACACATAAAACTGTTTACAGTCCTAAGTAACAGGGACAGAAATAATCATAGTATCAGCTGGACAAGTTCCTGAGATAATGAAAAGTGTGAGCCTGGTACTAACGCTACAGCTACTTTTACTTAGATACAATGGTGGTCCACGTGACCAGGGTATACTGGTGGGAAAACCCCAGTCAGATCCCTCCCTGTACACTGTCCTTTAATATCATCCCCAGCCAGGAAGATGGCGTGTCATAGCAAAGAGCTACTCGAGAGTAAGAAAGAGCTATGTTTTCTTTTCTTACCAAACACAACAGTCACTTGCTAATAGCTTTAGTCTATCCTAGCTGTTCACCTTTTTAAAACAACCTCATTCATTGGATAATAGAGAATTTGAAAATACAAAGAATCGGATCACTGCAATGGCAGCTTCCTTGAGGGCAGAGAGGACAGTTCTCTCACTTGTAGCAACTGTAGCTGCTGAAGCCTGGGCAATGCTACTTAATAAACATTTGCTGGATGAGCGAGCAAATAAGAGAATGAACTGCACTGCCACTGGTTGGCGGTCAAATGCATGCAGCTATGTGGCAGAGCATAGATGTTCTTGACAGGTGACGGCCCACTTTCAAAAGAAATGCCAGGAAATTAAAGAAAGCATTTACCCCTAAATAAACCAAGCTCATTTCTTAATATAGGGTTTTTGAAAATCTTAAGTTTATTCCAGTTTCAAAAATCACCTACAAGCCAATGACCTCCAAACCTAGAGCTCTTGCTGTCTAGCAGTCATCACAAACTCAACTCGTCCACCCAGCCCTCTAAGTCAGACTCCTCAACTGACCCTATCGGCCTGTGAAATTGGCACAAGTGGGAACCCTGACTTTGTCAACACCTCCTCTCATCAGAAATAGCCACAATCACAGGGTACCCCAGTACCCTAAATAATTTTAGTGGCCCAACTCTTGAGGGGGGAAATATGGGGGAGGCTGTTAAACACTAACAGGACAAGGGACAAAAGGGGGTCCAAAATAGCACGCGTAATTAAGGAAAGGAAAAAAGACCGCCCTGTATGTATTTACAATCACTTATTAGGCCTCAGACCCAAAGCCATCCCATAGAGCATTATCACATTTTAAAGTTACACACTGTGTATACTCCTGCCCATAACTGGCCCTGGGCCGTGTATTTCCAGAATAAGGCAGGCGTAGCACTTCTGGTTACCAAGCCAGAGACACAGGGCCTTTATTTCTGAATGAGGCACACAGCATTTCTGGCTGCCATCCCCAGGAGGCCCTCAGCAACCACAAAGAATTACAGGGATTACAGCTTTCAGAGGGTAGATGAGGCAGGGCACTGAGGCTGGCAGCCAGCCAGCAATCAGCAGACAAAAAACGCAAGGGAGCCAGAAGCTTGGGGGGGGGGGGGGGCGCACAGTATACGCTGGGCCAAAACACCTGAGCTTCTTGCGCTGCTCGCAGGACCAATCCTGTTGCCAGGACAGCTGAATCCTGGGGCTGGGCAGTGGCATCTGAGTCTTGCCCATATGGGACCAAGGGACCCCAGCAACTCACCGGGGCCCTCCCTACCACAACTGCTGACACACACACCCAAGGGGACTAAGTTTCTCTCTTAGGACCATGCCAGCCATGGGGAAATGCACTTTCTCTTTTAATAAACCCGTGCCACTGTGGTGCCATTAGTGGGAGGAAAAAGATTCAATTCATACAAACTGACCTTTTTCTTTTCCCTGCCAAATTGCCTCTTTTTCTAAGACTCCTTACTCTATCAGCAAGAGCATAAGTCTGAACCCCACCGTGGCTCTTAACCCTCAAACCTAATCGGTACTCTGATCTGTCTAGTCAGGCCCCAGTAGCACCCCCGCCTTCCTTAGTCTGGTCGCCTCCACTCTGGTCTTTGATTTCTCAGCCTGCTAGTCCTCCAACCGGCATGTGCAGAGAGAGCCCAGGTCCACCCCAGAAGGGGAGGGGCAGTGCTATCCCTGACCTTCAACCTAACCTTCCCACCTGTGCCTCAGTGGTTCATCTTAAAAGACTGCCCAGATGTGCTGGAGGAATGGCTCAGCGGTTAAAGCGCTTCAAGCACTAAGTCAAGTGCTAAGTACTGGAGTTCAATTCCCCAGCACCACATAAGCTGGATGTGGTAGTGCATGCCTGTAATCCCAGCACTCGGGAGGCTGAGGCAGGTGGATTGCCCTGAGTCCAAGGCCAGCCCAGGCTCCATAGTGAGTTCAGGACCAGCCTGGACTACAGAGCAAGACCCTGTCTCAAAAAAAAAAAAAAAAAAAAAAAAAAAAAAAAAGACTGTCCAGCTAAGGAAAACGGTCACAGGGAAAATTCATGCTCCTGAACAGGACACTGAAGGCCCATGGGAACCTGGTCCCGACCTCTCCCTTCTGTCACTTCCAGTGCTACTTCTTGTTTTGCCCCAGTCATACCAAAGTTCCTGGGGTTTCCTACCCCATGCCCCTATTCACATGCTCCTGGGCCAGGAGGGCTCTCCTCCCCCATACCCCCACTGCCCCAGAATCTTCCCTCACTCGTTTTGCTGTGGCTGAACGAATCCTCCAAGACAGCCCCCCTCCCCACCGGTCGGGAGCCTTTGTGCTCTCAGGTTCCATGCCGAGCTGACCCAGGGACTGACCTTGTCATTTATTCTTTTACCCTGCTATTTCCACAAATAGCTGTTTACCGAATCTTCCCCTCCATGCTCATGGAGAAAAGGGCATATTATGAATTCCTGTATTCTCAGGGCCCTGCGTGTTTGGTACGTATCAGGAAGTCTTAGTGTGTTTGCTCTGGTGGTCCTGGGGACCAAATTCAGGGCCTTCCAGTGCCGTCCTGTACCACTGGGCTGCACGCCAGGCCATCCTCACTCAGCCACCCTCCCATCTCAGCCATCACACCCAGTTTGGTTAGTCAGGCAAAACACATTTGGAGGGGCTAGAAGAATGGCACAACAGCTAAAGGCCCTGGGTTCAATTCCTCAGCACCACATACAGCTGGGTGATAGCACACACCTGCAATCCTAGCACTTGGGAGGCTGAAGCAGGGAGATTGCCAAATCCAAGGCTAGCCTGGGCTCCATAGTAAGTTCAGGTGGTCCTGTGCTAAAGAGAGAAGAGTCTACCTCAAAAAAAAAAAAAAAGTTTGTAAAGTAACCATTCTAGATCTGCAAACAGTACAGAACTCTAGTTAAGAGGTAGATGATCTAGTTCAATGACAGGTCTCGTAATTCCATTAGGGTCATGGCTGGGCCCTTGGGAGCTAAACTGCCTTTTTACTCATGAGAACTGAACCACCGTCTATAGTTTTACTTCTAAGTAAGAATGTCTTCCCTGTGGAAGGCTACGTGTTGATCGGGAGCAGCCTGGCTAGGAAACGGCTCGACTGATTCCTCTTTCAGGCCACGCTGGCCTGCAATATCTGTAATACAACACTCGGGCTAATCCAGTGCCAGTATGCAGAGCAAACAATGCCGGCCCGGCTGCCAACAGCTCACAATGCCCTTCTCTGTCTGCCACTGAGGAATGGTCTGAGGCCTGAACAGCAGAGATAAGCTTTGCTTTTCTCTAACAAGAACCATAAAAAGCAACCATTATGAAAAGCCCAGTGCAAGACAAACACGCATATCCAGAAGGCTAGTCACTTAGCCAATGTCAAGGTCACCAAGAGAACATAGCCAAAATGCAGGACTAACCCAACACAGGAGGCAGAGGCCTCGTCCACTCCACGCTGCCGCGGCCACGCTGCCCCGAAGTGCTCCTCTACACTTCGCACACTCACAGCTCACATTCCACCAGACCATTCTGTTCGCTCATCTCACGTGAAACTCGGGGTATCAGAGACAGAAACGATCAAGCTGAACCCCACTGTTTTATGGATAAAGAAATGAGACCAGAGAGACCAAAGACCTAGAACCTTGCCTGATGTGCTGCATGGACAGTGACAGGCCCAAATTAGAGCCAGAGTTGTAGATACACAGCCCAGGGTTGAGAGCAAAGCATGCTGCAGAGCTGGGCTCGGCTGGGGGCGCCATCCCACAGCCCAGCCCCAACCCGGGCAAAGCGAAGCATCAGTCCCCAAGCACCAAGTCCCCTTGCTCTCAACATGGGATCTCTGTTGTGGGGTTAATTATTACTTATAAAAACTTTATCAATCTTGTGATTTAAATAGGTGCATCTTTTCACACACATAAATTTCTGGAAGAGGAATGCCCAGTTTTAACAACAGACGTCAAAGGAATGGGGCTCCTGTTGGTGGCCGTGGTTCCTAGCCAGTCCCTGCACTGCTGCCAATGTGGACTGGGTCTTTATCACACCCTCTGGTGCCCGGTGTGGTGTGGAAGTGTCACTTGAAAAGCATGTGACAGGAACATAACCCCTAATCCGACAGTGCTAACAGGTAGGACCTGTGAGAGGCGAGTAGGCTGAGAGAGCTGTGCCCTCAGGAATGGGCTGGTACCTGCTGCAACAGGCTGGAGGCGTCCACTGTGACCCCTTCCTCCATCCTTCCTCTCTTCCTCTCTCCTCCCCGTCTCCCACTCTGTCCATTTCTTCCCTTCTCCTCAGTACTATGGACTGACATAGCAGCAAGGCACTTATCAACGCAGCCTCTCTATCTTGAAAGCCAGACAGGCCTCTACTGCTTACCGATCGTCCAGTCTGCGGCATTCTGTTAGAGCAGGGGAACACAGACCAAGCGAGCTCTGGCTAAAGTAAGAGTTCATCAGTTGTCCCTGAGCTAAAACCTGAGGAGGCCTCCCATGTCACCGCTCATGAAACATCTCTGCCCCTTTTGAAGCCGACCCCGTGGCCATGTGACTCGGAGTGCGCATCCTGCCTGTGGGACCGACAGCAGAGTATTTCCTTCCACCTCCTACTAACACGTGCACAGCTGAGACTCTGGAACTCTCTAGCCACTGGGCTGCGAGTACAAACCATGAAAAAAGTACCATGCCAAAAAAACCCATCGGACATATCTAGACATCATCGCAGTAATACCTTCTTTGGTTTTACTTGGAGAGGCGCGCAGTCCCATCAGAGACTGAAGCCAAAGCCGTGGCACTCCGCTACAACTCCTGGCCTTTCTTACATTCTATTTGGAGAAGGGTCTCACGAAGTGGCCAAGGCTAGACTTGGATTTGCAAACCTCTCACCGTGCCTGGCTGGCAGTAACTTCTCACACATGTCAGATGTACGCAACAACACCCAGAGCTCTGTGAGGAACATCCCATCTGGTCTTCCCGAGGCCTTAACCAGAGTGAGCAGGAGCAATGCTGTGGGCACAAACCCGTCCCTCCCACCAGAGGCCCCCGGCCACATGGTTTCGCACCGGTAAAGCAGAGGGACAAGAAAAAGTATCGAGCTAAAGAAACTGTGGGGAAGAAAGAGGTTAAAGAAAGGATACCACCTTTAGATTGCAAGGACACCAGTTATGCCCGAGTCAGAAGCCACAGTCCGAAACTAGTGAACCATCAGGCTGGCCTGTCACTGCACTTCTCTCTTTGCTAAGGAACAAGGCCAAACTGCCAGCTGCTCTGCTGAAATAATACTCAAGTAACTCGTGCTCATGAACAAAACACCAACGCCAGGACTCCAAAACCCAGGGAGATCTTCACCCTGCTCTCAAGCAGCTCAAAACTTTGAAAAAGAGATAATCTCTCCCTTGGCATGCACCAGCCCGCCAGCCTGGGAGCCCACAAAGTGGGTCATCCTACAACCCTCAGCTGTATCCTCCTGTAAGACTGAAATACATCTTTCCTCCCTTAGTGCTTACGGGTTCCAAACACTTACAGACTTCTGTCTCTCCTCTACTGTTTCTTAGCCGAGATGAATGCATTTAGCTGTCTTTCTCCTTTTTTTTAAAGCAGTCCCTCAATTTAAGTAATATTTTTGGTGATTTATTTAAATTCTCTGCTTTTGATTTAAATTCTACAACCCAAACCACATAATTAAGATACTGTTCCAGGTAAGAAATCCACATAATGAAAACCACCGACGTTCCTGATGTTAGCGGCTGTACTTGTGAAGTTCCACACACTGGCTTCTCTTTACTTTCTACACTGTTTTGGTTATATTACTACACTAGTGTAATAACAAATTTAGTGCAAATTTACATTCAGTCTAACACTTTAATTGTATAGATTTTCCAAGTTTCTCAGAGCACATGAAAATTTAAACCCAGTGAGTACATAGAGGTAGGCAGCCAGTAGGGAGCTGAGGGAGCACAGGCGGCTAAGCTTCTTGCAGCAACAGGAAATGGAGCCTTTTAAAAGGAAACCGTTCATTAGAACAGCACCTCTCTTGTGAAACTCACAAGAATTTTTTTTTTCAAAAGTCTCCACTATCTTCTGTTTAACACTAAGTTCATATTTTGCATACTTTATATTTCTTTCCCCCCCCGTACCAGGATCTTTGCACTGAGAGATATATCTATCTACCTACCTATACCTGTCACGTGCCTCCCCACCCTTTTTTTTTTTTGCAACAGGGTCTTGCTCTGTAGCTCAGGCTGATCCTGAATTCACTATGAAGCCCAGGTTGGCCTTGCACTCCTGGCAATCCTCCTGCCTCAGCCTTCCAAATGCTGGGATCACAGATCTGCACCACCACGCCTAGCTTACATGGTGCTGGGGAACTGAACTCAGGACTCTGTACCTGCTAGGCAAGAGCTTTAACTGCTGCCATTCCTCCAGCCCATCTCTGTTCATCTTGAGTCAAACCTACCGGGCACAGTGCAGTGATGCACAAGAGAGGCTTATAGTCAAGGGGGTAATCGACGACAGCTATCTAACCTGTGACAGGTAAGTGCTGTAAGGGAGGAGAGAAGTGTCGCAGGCCCAATAACAAGGAGAGAATATGTCTAACAGAGAGTCAAGTTTCAGCGCTTCTGCTGGGCCCCGGAAGGCAGGGAGTGTTTGAATACAGGAATAACGAGACAACGGACACGCCAGAGTACGTGTTTGTGAAAGAGGGCAGGGAGAGAGAAAAAATGAAAGGCAACTACGACTAAACGTGGTAAGACTCTGGAAGTCAAGTAAGGAAAAATACAGAGTCTGTTTGCTGATAAGGACTCCAGAGTTCTTCAGCAAGGGCTAAGAACCAGCAGGTCTAAACTGGATTGAAGGGGAACTGGACCCTTAAAAAGGAAACAAGTGCTGGGTGTCTAGAGTCAGGGCCTGGGTCTGATGCCCCAGCACCACATAAGCCAGGGGTGGTGGCGCACGCCTGTGATCCCAGCACTCGGGAGGCTGAGGCAGGAGGATTGCTGTGAGTTCAAGGCCACCTTGGACTACGCGATAAGTTCAGGACCAGCCTGGACGGCACAGCAAGACCCTGTCTCAAAAAACAAGAAAAGAAAGAGAAAAGGAGACAAGGCATTTGTATTCTAGTACAAGAAAGAGGGAATGCAGGCCTAGAGTAGGGAAGAGACACCAGAACAGAAATCCAGACAGAAGCGAAGTTTCCGCGGGGGCACTGAAGGAAGGCGGTAAACTGTGGGTTTGCTGGGCAAAGCGGAAGGAAGACCAGCAAGAGGGAGGCGCCACAAGCAAACTCAGGAAACTGAGGCAGCGCTAAGTCCGGAGGGAAGGGGACAGAGCCCTAGCTATACTGTCAGTGGCCACAGGACAAATAAAATATGTAAAGCCATGCAGTCTAGAACAAAATACACAATTTCGTGAAACAAGAGAGAAGCACTTAAATTAATCCTCAGTATATCTTCTGATCAATTATTCCAACACGATCATAACCTTGAAATAAAAAAAATTCACACAGGGGCTGGAGGAATGGCTCAGTGGTTAAAGCGCTTGCTTAGCAAGCGCTAAGTGCGAAGTACCCGAGTTCAATTCCCCAGCACCACATAAACAGGGTGTGGTGGCGCACGCCTGTAATCCCAGCACTCGGAAGGCTGAGGCAGGAAGATTGTTGTGAGTCCAAGGGCAGCCTGAGCTCCATAGTGAGTTCAGGACCAGCCTGGACTACAGAGTGAGACCCTGTCTCAAAAAAAATTTTTTTTTTCACACAGGTATAGGTATGCAGCAAATGAACATCTAAATGCCACCTAGGAGACTGATCCCGAACAACCCATGAACCTACCCCAGGACCATCTTTACACATGCCAACTCCTAAGTACAATGAAGTGGGCAGGTGGGCAGAGCCTACAGTTAAGTGACGCTCGAGCTGCTTCTGTTAAAATGGCAAGAGCATCTTTCATGGTCACTCTCACTTGACCCCAATCTAACTATGATGCCACAGCGAGAGGGACAAGCTGGATGTCAAAGCTGGATGACAAGGGACCCAAGAGGACTGGTCAGGCGTCTTTGTGTATTCATGATTTTCTGTAATAAACACCATCCCTCAGGGCTGGAACGGCCATGCGCAAAGCCCTGAGTTTGATTCCCCAGCACCACATAAAAGCTGAGTATGGTGGTGCATGCCTATAATCCCAGCACCTGGGAGGCTGAAGCAGGAAGATTACTGTGAGAGATCAAGGCTAGCCTGGACTACAGAACAAGACCTTGCCTCAAAAAACCACAACAAAACAAACAAAACCCCACTCTCCTCAGACACTGAAACAAGGACCTACCTATGCTTACTCCTGCTATACCCCCCCAGTTCTCGTAAGCCTAAAAAACCGAATCATTGTGAGGTCACTTTTGGGAGGGCAGAATCTCCAATGATAAGCCCATCAGGTTTAAAACTGCTCAGTATCTACATCTTCTTGAGAAAAAAAAACTCATCAACATAAACTAAAATAACAACGGGAAGATGAACAATGAACATATAGAGTACAATTTAACATTAATAAATGTCACATGTATATGGCAAGTAACAAACAAAAGCAAACGTTTCAATCGTGATGGATTTGCCCAATTAGTCCACTCCACCTGTCTGACATAGTCACTTTATTGTAATGCCAGTAATAACGTTCGTTTCACCAGATGCAATGTCATTATTTCTGTTTGGGTCTTAATGGGAACAGGGGGACTCGGTGTTTGATTATTAATGTCTCCACTGACCGTGAGTAATCACATGAAGAGCACACAGACCTGCGATGTCCCCATTTCACAAAGAATCATCTCACTGAAACTGTGTGCTCGTTGTTGGTTAGGAATCCCGAGGACATTTTTTGGTTATACACAAATACGATGAAATGTGACCAGGCAACCTTTTGATTTTAAGTTTGTGGATGGTTTAAGTCCTTTTTTTTTTTTTTGCTTACATAACCTTTCAAACATTTTTATTATTTATGTTTTATTATATTCGCACTATGAAGAAAAGATTCTGCCCAAAGAGAAAGATAAGCCGCGCTGGGGAACTGTAGAGAGCGTTACCTACCAGGTCTCTGTGAAGCACCCAGTTTGCGTGGAGGTAATGGATGCCGTCAAGGATCTGGTACAGTAATGATTTCACCATAGATCGTGGCAACTGCATGGGCTTTTTATTTGCTTTTGATGCACGATGAAACTTAATAATATGCTAAAAATTAAAAAATAAAATGTAGTATACAGCATGTAGTCTTTGTTGATATATTTGTCAATAAAACACAACCAAGGCTTTAGTAAGTGTTCTCTATTTTAAAATTACTTTTTTAAGAGCAATAATGACACAAAGAAAATAATTTGAGGAATAAAATCAACCAATACTATATCTATTTGAATAGGATGATGTGAATGTGGGGTTCTAATGACTAAACTATGAAGATTCTCATTAAATAGGACCAAAAGCTAGAAAGAGGTGACACATAAGTACTTGCCTAAGCAAAGTTTATTTACATTTTTCCTGACATAATGAGAGATCAAAATAAAAAGCATAAAAAGAACAACTGTAAATCTTTACTATCCCATAAAAAATCAGTATTTACATATATTTGGGTAATATCACTCTATGTGTATTAGAATTATTCACTGGGAAAGTTCCACCTCCTTTTGGCACCAAATGAGCTAAAACACAGTCTAGGAGTTAACGGTACACAGGAAATCTCTAAAAAGGAAGGAGAGCAAAGAGGGTGAGAAATAAATACAACAGGATATCATATTCATTTGTTGGCAGTACGGGGGATTGAAGCCAGGATCTCAGGACATTGCCTGGCCTCCACTGTCACACACAGGCACGCCAAGTGAAAGCACACACACTACCCGGTACACCCTGGTAGGACTAGAGGGCAGGGGGAAAATGAGAAAAGAATTTTTATCAATATTCATGAAAAAGAACTGAGAAAAGCACAGGAAGGTCTGGTCAGGAGGTGCTGATAGCATGACCTCTGGCAGGTTATTCAAGACCTATGAGTCTGTTACAGGCACCCCAAAGGAGACTTACATTTTACACAGATGATATTTCACACCATATTTAATTATCCATAATAGGAACTTACTGGTAAATTTGATTTTTTTTTACTTTAGCAGTTACTCAGATAAAATATTAAAATGCTTTCATTCCTAATTTTAGAAGTTAGGAATCAGAGTATTGTGATTATTTCATATATGGCTAAAACATCCTAAAAATCTACAAAATCATACATATTCTTCTACTAGGTGAGCCCAATTTAAATGGCAAAATGACACAAGAAGTTGACCTTAGTATCTGGAAATGCAAATCTTGTTACATTTGACCACTGTGTGTATCACAAAGAAAATAATTTTCACTACCCATGTCAGGAAATTGACACTCATTACTTGCCTAAAATTACAAACTCTCACTTATTCAAATTTTCCTGAAGCAAACCATCCCAGGTACACGGTGACTTCCGACTTACCCACAAGTCATGTTCTGCATAATCGAACAGCAGCCACACCTTCCTGTCACTGTGAGATAGAAACACCTTCTGCAAGGCGATTACATTGGGGTGCTTCAGTTCTCGCAAGAGCTGCCGAGAAGAGAAACAGACAGACCCGGTGTGTTAGCAAGGGGAGGAGAAGGCGAGGTTCTTACATACTCAGAATGAAATTTCTGGAAATTTAGAAAAGCAAGGTAAGCAAGATGAATGAAAAAAACAACGGTGCCTATTTTCGTCACGTTCTAATGGCTAGGGCACAATACCTGACAACCACAACCTAGGGAGGAAGGTTCATTCCAGCTCCCCGTTCAGAGGCTGCAGTCCAGTCACAGTCAGCCTCAATGGCGGCAGGGCACAACACAGGGTCGAGATGGGGCAAGGTGGGAAGCGGACTCTGGCGTACTGGGGCGTGTGGCGGGGGAGACCCAGGGCGAGGATTTCTCCACACCACACCCTAGCAGTCACCCAACCTGTAGGCTCTGCTTCCCAGAAGCGCAGGAAATCACCAATGGTTTAATCCAACTGGCCCAATTAGCCCCATAATCCAATCACCTTCCACTGCATGAGGCTTTGAGGGGACTTCCCAGTTCAAACCATAATTATCAAATTACCACTGCTCAGAGATAAACTCGGTCAAGACTTTGATATTATCTTTTGACCCCTTTTTATGTATATATATATATTTTAAAAATGAAATCATTTAAGAATGGTAAATCCCAGATGTGTTACCCTTTAGTAGTACTGTATCACGAGAGAACTGGTTGTATCTTGGACACGCACGTCTTTCTTACTGGAGGAATATCTCCACGAGATGTGGAAACCACGGATCCTCACTGCTGATATCCACTCTGGCACAGTATTAGTCAGTAAAAATTTGACAAAAGAAGAAAGATCTAGTAATCCCTCCAGCTATCCATGCCTACAGTGTGTGGGCAAGGCAGTTCAGAAGAGCAGTAAATATGGGGGCTGGAGGGATGGCTCAGTGGTTAAAGCACTCGCCTAGCAAGTGCTAAATCAAGCACTAAGTCAAGGGCTAAGTACACGAGTTCAACTCCCCAGCACCACATAAACTGGACATGGTGGTGCACACCTTTAATCCCAGCACTCGGGAGGCTCAGGCAGGTGGATTGCCTTGAGTCCAAGGCCAGCCTGGGCTCCACAGTGAGTTCAGGACCAGCCTGGTCTGCAGAGTGAGACCCAGTCTCAAAAAATAAAAAAAAAAAAAAAAAAAAAAAAGGAGAGGATAACTCTCATTCCCACTGATAACAATTGAAGTTGATAAGTTGCCACAGTTTGTATCTTGAATGTGCCCCCAAATCCCAAGTATTTAAGACCTGTTACCCAGGCATGCAGCTAGCAGGAGATGGTGGAATCTTTAGGAGCCGGGGCCTAGTGGGAGGAAGTCAGGTCATCAGGGTGTGCCCTGGCAGGGGGTACTGTGACTCTGGACCCTCCTTGCTCCTCTTTTTCTCTCTAATCCTTTGCTCCCAGAACCCATGACGGTAAAGAGCCCTCTGCCACACGCTTCTGCCCTCATATACCATGGACGCGGCACCACGTGGTCACGTACAAGTTCACAGGGCCCAGGCAAGGATCAAGGAGGCACAGACCACAACTCTGAAACCATGAGCCACGTAAACCTTTTTCCTTGTTAAGCTGCTTGTCGGGGCCATTTGTCACGGCTATGGACGCAGATGCTGTCTCTGCAGCCACCACCAGAGTTATGCAGCCTCTCTTCCTGCTTCAGAAGTCAGAGGCAGCTCGATTCACGGTCTCCACCCCCCATCTGGAAGAAGCTAGTGTTGCCTCGACTTATACACTTATTTCAGTCCTCTTGGTGTGTAAGTGCATGTAATCTAAGGATTCTCCTTCGACTTGGTTATAGCGTCTGCTGAGTTCCTTCAGTCTTTATAAAAGCCATCCCTCAACACTCACTGTATACAAGCATCTCACTTGCACTATCATGAAGATGCTTTTACCTGTTTATTGCCTCTTTCCACTAAAACACAAGCTCTTCAAAGCAAAGGATTTTGCATATAAATAATAACTATCTGTCAAATGAATTAAGTCTACTGCACTTACCTGGTTCTTATACACAAAATACACCAATAATAGGCTTGTGACATTATAAAAAATTTTAACTAGTCACAAAACATACCCTCTCCAAGTGTTTCTGAATGACCTTTTAAGTCCACACTCAACAGTCACAGATACAATTCTGAGTCTCTCAGAATATATTTATTCTGCTGCATAACCCAAAAGCAAAAAAGTGCTATGAGGGCCATACGTGCCACAAAATTCCACAGAAATGAGACATGGTCAGAGGAGGTGGACGTGGCAAGCAGAGTGGCACAGGCCACAACCCTGCACTCAGGGAGGCTGAGGCAGAAAGACCTCAACCTTGAGTTCAGCCTCGGCAAATTAGAAACTTAGTGAACACTTGTCACTACGTAAACAATTTTTAAAGGCTGAGGATGCAGGTCCAGGTGAAGGCCCAGGGACCCTCAGTGCAACAGCCACAGCAGGAGATGAGAGAGAGTGACATGACAGAGATTGAGAGAGAAATACAGTGACCAAGTCAGTGCTGGGCACTTTCAAGGCTGATTTACTAATAAAATGCCTGGCCCTCGATAAAACCACACAAGTGTACTAGCTACGCCAACTACAAAACAAGAAAAGTAAGGTTCTACACCACTACTCACTGGAATAAACAATGAGCAACCACAAATGGCTCAAAAGCATAATTGTGGCATATCTACGTACTACAGTCTCAGATATGCACTCAAGTTTTACACAAAAAAGATTTTAGAATTTGATGTTAGAGATCAGAGAACACTGAGTGTGATGTTCGTAAAACAGGAAACACACCAACACATCACTAGTACTTACTTTTGACTGAAATATGGGATATTTTTTCTCCACTACTAGGAGTTAAATCCAGGGGCACTCTAAACTGAGCTACATCCTGGTCCTTTTTCACCTCATTTCATTTATTTTAAGATAGGTCCATGGTTATCTACCCGTGCTGACCTTGAATTGTGGACCCTCCTGCCTCAGCCTCCTGAGTAGGTGGGACTACGTGCACGTGCTATTTTTCTACTTACAAGTCTTCCATAATGAGCATTACTCATAATTTGAAAAAAATACACCCCCAGAATATAAGCCTTTCTTTCTGGAAATCCAATTGCCAGTGCAAGACACTGCCTCAGCTCCTCATGTGCTCATACGACAGGGACACAAGAAAGAGAGGTGGTCATGCTGATACCTTTCCAACTCTTAGCAAAGTTAGATTTTACCAATGAACTTTAATCTTCTGTTCCACAAGTATCTGTCCAGTATGACCTCATGCAACTACAAACACGCTTTTGTAAGCAGCAGTCAGGTCCACTCTGCGTTTCCTGTGACCCTCACCCAGTGCTACATCATGTGTCAGGTGCAGTGCATAGTACAATTCCAGTGGGGCCTATGAAGAACACTAAATGAACACGCTAGGGTTTTGGCTGACCTTCCTCCAAGGTATCTAAGTGACTATTAAAAGAACCCACTTTTTAGCGTCCTGAATAAATTCAGGCTAAAGTGAGAATCCTAAACATTTTTCTTGAACACATTATTTAGAATCCTAACCTTCTGAAATCAGAGATTCTAGTGGCAAACTAAAAATTCTAGTACCCTCTGATACCTTTATCCACCCTTCTTTCTTCCTCTTTCATTTTTTACATTCTATGCATCAAGTTTATGATAGCTGCATGAGCTTCTGATTCCTCTTTCAAGGAGATTCAAAATCCCCTTCAGTAACTTGCGTAACTCAGAGTAAATCCAATTTTCTATTCTTGTTTTCTTTAAAAACAACAGGTGTAGCTGGGTGTGACAGCACACATCTATAATCCCAGCACACACCTATAATCCAGCACTCTGGGAGGCTGAGGCAAGAGGATCGCACATTCAAACCTAGTGTGGGTGAATCTTTGTGAGTTCTTGTTTTAAAAAAAATGGGCTGCGGGTGTAGGCCAGTGGTTAAAGCTCTTGCCTAGCATGTGAAGGTCTTCGGTTCAACTCTCCAACACCACATAAAAAAATTATCTAGGGGCTGGAGGAATGGCTCATTGGTTAAAGCACTTGCAAGTGCTAAGTACTCCTTCGATTCCCCAGCATCACATAAGCTGGTGTGGTGGCACACACCTATAATCTCAGCACTCAGGAGGCTGAGAAAGGAGAACTGCTGTGAGTCCAAGGCCAGCCTGGGCTCCACAGTGAGTTCAGGACCAGCCTGGGCCACAGAGTGAGATACTCTCTCGAAAAAAAATTATCTAGGCGTGTTGGCATATGCCTATAATCTGAGGAATGAGGATGCGTTCAGGACCAGCCTGCCCTACAGAGCAAGACCTTGTATCAAAGAGAGAGACAGACAGAGAGAAAGGAAGAGAGAGAGAGAGAGAGACTGAGGGAGCAGCTCAGTGCAAAGGGCCTGGGTTCAACACACCTAGTACCACTAAATAAATAAATAATACAATAGAACTAACATGACTGTTAATCTTTCCCCGTGGTGAGAAGAGCATCAATGAGTTCATTTTATAAAATACTAAGGGTGCTTTTAAATGTGGGGCACCACCTCCCTGTTCCCAAAGAACTGAAGATAAATGAATTCATGTATTTTATGGTTAATTCGAGGATTTGCCCAATTCCAAATGGCCCCAGTAATTTAATAAATGTAATGTAATAACAAGCACTCACACTGAGCGCTGACACCAAAGGCACCTCAGAGGTGCTGCAGCTGCCCAGCAGGTGGCACTCGTGCTCTGAAAAGGGGTCACTGGCAACAGCAGCCCAGCCCTGGAACAGAAGTTCGTTTTTTCATTTCAGAACACTCTTGAAGTCAGGTTCATCAGGAAAGCGGTTTTGACTGTTAACACATTTCTGTAGTCCCAGTGTACATCAGGCTGAGGCAGGAGGATCTGAAAATCAAGCCCAACCTGGGCAATTTAGCAACAGAGCAAGACTCTGCATCAAAATAAAAAGGCCAAGAATATAGTGTGGAAAGCCAGAGAAGGTACTCCTAATAGAGTACACTTCGTTGGCAATTAGAGTGTAGCAAGCAGCAGCATTATACGAGCAGGCAGTCCCAGTCGTGTCACGAACAAGAAGATTCTAGGAAGAATCCTGTCCCTAGCAACTTTCTGAGCACACGCTGAATACAACCCTCCTTTTCTGTACATCTGCTACAGCAGCTTCATCCCCGTGTGAGAGGGCCCATCCCTTCTCTTTCCAGATTTAAAAAAAAAAAAAAAAAACACTTAGTACAGGAGTGGGCACAACAGAAATACACTACTTTTTCCAATAGAAAGTTCTAGTGCAGGAGAGGATGAAAGCAGCAGTCCATAACTGGTGTTCAAGCACACTAGACGAATGATACGTGCTCCACACCAAAAAAATATTACTTTCAACACTGCCATTATCGAGCCCGGAATGCTGGCGTACACCTATGATCCCAGCACTCTGGAAGGCCGAGGCAGGAGGGTTGCATGTTCAAGACCAGCCTAGGCAACTCAGCCTGTTAGCAACAACTTGTCTCAAAATAACAAAAATTGAAAAGCACTGGGGATGTAGCTCAAGGCGAGGTTTGTGAGTTCTATTTCCAAGACTTGAAAAACAAAACCAAAGACTGCCTGCAATTAAGTAAGACTTCTCAAGGAAACTATGGAGTTTGAGAAATAATGAAGGTTACATATTCGATGTAGTAAAATGAAGCAGTAATCGTATCCTACGTGGTCAGACTGAACCTTATTCTTGTCTCCTGGGATCCTCAACTACCTGATTTCACACCTGACCCGGATCTCTGTAACTTCTACTACTAAAATACATAGTTTGTGTTTTCTGCTTGTTCTGAACAGGCACCCGGTGGGGCTCCTCTGGGTTACCTCTCTCTCCCACACCCAGGCTGCTGGCTGCACATCTGCAGGGCAGGAAGGGCACTTGGCCCTCCGATCGCTTGGCCAGTCCGCTGGGTAGTCCTTGTCAGAATGTCTGGCATCACCAGCAGCCAGCCGTGCCCAGGGAATTACACTGAAGGGTTTTATTAACAGCTGAATTACAAACGTCAGTGAGTCAATAAATTCCACAGCACGAGGCTTCAGAAGAAAGTCGTCCCTGCGCAGTCAAGGCTCAGATAAGCTCAACACCTATGGCTCCAGGAGACTTCCCAGGAATTTTAATGAGGGCAAAATGGAAAGCAACTAAATGATCTGACCTAAAAACAATTCAGGAAATGTCTATTGTTTCCACTAAACAAAAGATTCACTTCCTTCCCACTCTGCTAAGTCATGCATTATGAGAAAATACAGGGATGATGTATTTCCATACTAAAATAAAGTTTATTTTAAAATAATTTTCTTTTATACTAAGCATCTAGTAGATTTAATCAACAAACCCTTACAACTGAAGTTCCACTAAAAGTGTTAACTTTCATTTTCTTCTGTGTGTACTGGGGGTCAAACCCAGGGCCTTGGTTGGGCACTCTAGGTGAGCGCTCTACCACAAAACGACATATCCAGCCCAACTTTAGTTTTTAAAAACAGCTAAATTATTATACATGTGGCTTTTATGAAAAGATGTTAGATAATAAAGCACCTGGAAATTGCGAAATTATAGTAATAAAAAGTAGTCACAACTACCACTTTCAGGGACTCTGAGCCTGGCAGCGCACCTCTGCAGGAAAGGACAGGACTGACGTCAAGGCGGGCTTTCTTTGAAAGATGCTTAAGCTTTGATATTTAATGTTGACTCAAAGATGCTTGAAAAAATGTATGTCAAATGTTATTAGATTATCATCTTCATTGAGGTGTTCTTTCCCAACATAAATTTTGATAACACACTTTAATATACTTCAAATAACAGCTATAGGGAAAGCTCTCTTAAATCTAAAAAAAAACAAACAAGAAAAGGTCTATAAATTCCACAATGGAAATAACTTGTACAAAAATACATCCTGAACAAAGTCAAAATACCAGCAAAAAACTTATACAATGTCATCAAACTGTAAGACAATGAAGGATTAATTTGCTTGATTTACAAAAATCAGTAAGAAAAAAAGAAAGTACAGTGGGCAGAGAATATGAGCAGACACGTCACAAAAATAAATTAAAACAGTCAGAAATTATGAAATATAATGACCGCTTCAATTTAGGAATGCAAATTAAAGCCATATTAGTATAAGTTTCATCTATTAGACTGGGGAAATGTTTAAAGGTTAGCAGTATCTATTACAAACAGCATTAATAAGGAACTGACAGGATATATAGCATGTGTGATTGGTATTTTTGACAATTATTACTAGATATAAATTATTCAAACCAGTGAGTTTCCCTGGACATCTCCACAGAAGCATATTTGGTGATACACTTATAAAAATCTCCTTACACCCAGAAGAAGCCATCTATACTAACCGGCTGTGTGCAAGGGGGCCAGGTACCGAGGAAGGCAGACGTTTGTATCTTCTATATTATGTGAATACAACAACACAGCAACTGTTATATTGTGGGGATTTTTATTATGCATGTTTTCTGAAATATCCACGCAAACTAACCTAAAGGAATAAATTATACCTAAGTTTGGCTTGCTACCTTTTATTGTTCTGAAGTCTATTCTAAAGCACTTTCTCTCTTAAACTGCAGCTTCCTACCCATTAGTGGATTCTAACATCAGTGTGCACGAGTTGCACCCAGCATTTGCTCCTCAAGGAGAACCACAGGAGCTGCGCTAGGATGACGGTAACTGCAAACACCAGAGCGCAAACCACAGTGCACTAGCAGACCCACAGCCTTGGGAGCTGAGGACCAGCTGGGGCACCCGTTCAGCGGGAGAGAGCTTGCCTAACAGCTGTGAAGACCTTGGCTTTTATCCTCAGCGTATGCGCGTGCGCACGCACACACACACACGCACGCACGCACACACACACACACACACAGTCTGAAAATCAAAACTATAAGAAATTACAATAATAGTGCTCAGAAAACAAACCCTTAATGACTTTTTGAGACAGGGTCTCACTCTATTTCAGGCTGGACCTGACCTCACTATGTATACACCTGGGCTGGCCTCAAATCTAAGGCAATCCTCCTGCCTCAGCTTCCTAAGTGTTGGGATTACATGGAGGGGTGTGCCACCATGTCCAGCTTATATGGTGAGAGGAAACTGAACCCAGGACTTTGAACTTGTTAGGCAAGTACTTTAAACACTGAGTTATGGTCCCAGCCCCTTAATATTTTAATTTCCAATTCAAAACCAAAAATCACTTTACGTTAAAAAAAAAAATTATAAGCCAGGCATGATGGAACACACCATAATCCTGCTACTCCAGGAGGCTGAGGCAGGAGGATGTCAAGTTTGACCCTAGTTTGGGTAACTTAGTGACTTAACAAGACCCTGTCCCAAAATAAAAACTTTAAAAAGGACTGGGGATGTAGCTCAAAGTGAAGGTCCTCGGTTCAATCCCCTGTACTGGATGGAGTCAGGAAGAATTTTTATGTCAACTGTTTATATGATGAACTTGGGGGGAAAATTATTAGTTAAAACAGTAATAGAGAAAAAGTATGATTTCCAAAATTTCAGAGAGAAAACTAGAGAAGCTATACAAAATGCAGCTTACACTAAAACCTGAATGAATGCTAAAGACTGGGCCCACATACACACATTCCGAAAAGCCCCCCATTAGAAAACACGCACATCAGCGCCTCTGAAATTCCTAAGACTGCAAGTGAAGTTCAGCATGTGTATCTACCGTGAGGTCACCAAAATAACACAATTTTTAAAGTAACATAGTTCCTAAAGCTTCTAGGTTTTTTTTTTTTTTTTTAAAGACGGAGAGTCTCACTCTGTAGTCCAGACTCGTCCTGAACTCACTATGTAGCCCAAGCCAGCTTCAAAGTCACAGCAGTCCTCCTGCCTCAGCCTCCAGCACAAGGGCTGGGACCACAGGTGTGTATCACCGCGCTCCGCTCAGCTATCATGCGGTGCCGGGGTGGAACCGAGGCCTGTCACTTCCTAGGCAAGCACTGTAACTGCCGAGCTACACCCCAACCCTAGAGTATTATTAATAACAAAGAGCACTGTGCTCAGATGCATGTACAAAAGATAATCACGGTAGGTATTTTACTTTCTCGCTTTTTATTTTTAGACAATGTCTTGGTATGTTGTTCTGATTAGCTGCAAACTCGGGCTCACGTGATCCTCCTGCCTCAGCCGCAGGTATTTACTTCCAGCCAGCAAGCAGGTTATTTGGTTGGGACACTCTCTCACTCTCACTCTCTCTCTCTCTCTTTCTCTTTCTCTGTGTGTGTGTGTGTGTGTGTGTCACAGGTGCTGTGTGTGTGTGTGTGTGTGTGTGTGTGTGTGTGTGTGTGTGTGTGTGTGTGTGTGTCACAGGTGCTGTCTGTTGTGGATACCAACACAACCTACTGCCAGGGAAGCAGAAGCCACTAAAGGGAGACTAGGCAACTTCTAAGTGCTACGACACACGACTACTAGATATGCCCGCTTTGCCTGGTGTGGTGGTGCAGAGCTATGACCCCAGCACTGGGGAGGATGAGGCAAGAGGATTGCCTTGACTGAGTTCGAGGCTAATCTAGTCTACACATGAGTTCAGGACCAGCCTAGTCTACAGAATGAGACCCTGTTTCAAAAAACAAAAAGTATTTGTCAACCTCAATGGAGAACTTTGGAGGCTTAGAATAATTCTTGCCACTGAAAATTTAAATTCCATGAAAGGAGATACTGTATGTGTCTCGTTCATTTATTGCACCAACAACGCCAGTCTGTGTGGGCGCTTACATGGTTTTTGAACTAAACTGAAAGCAGACACAAAGCCAGACAATGAGCAGGGCTTAGCTGCCCGGCGAAAGCAACCGCCGCAGACCCAGCACCAGGGCCCGGTGGTGCTTCCATCCTGTTCAGCTCTGCTGACAGCTTTAAAATATGAAGACAGGAGAATCTGTGGAGTAAACATCTACTCAAATTCCACACCTGACCCTTCCTAGAATTAGCCACTAGTTTAGCCCAAACGAGTATTTAACTGATAGATTTTTTAAAAACTTTCTTTAGTGAGTCCAAGGCCAGCCTGGGCTACACAGTGAATTCAGGACTAGCCTGGACTGCAGAGTGAGTGAGACCTTGTCTCAAAAAAAGAAGAGTGGGGGGAAACAAGCCACACTGGACTTTTTTATTTATTTATTTATTTTTGAGGCAGGGTGATCTGAACTCACTACGTGGCCCATCCTGGCCTCAAACTCACAGCAATCATCCCGGCTCAGCTTCGTAAGTGCTAGGATTACAGGCTGCAGCACTACAACTAGCTGATTTTTTATGTGGGTCTGGTGAATCTAACCCGGGGGTCTGCGCATACTAGGTAAGCACTTCAGCCACTGAGCTATGCTCCCAGCCCCCAAAAGCCACACCGGATTGATTATGAGACAAAAGAGAATGGCCTCATTATAAAGTAGTGCGGCCAAACAGCGGCCAGACCTTCCACCAGCTTCCTTTTCTTTCTTTATTTTTTTTTCTTTTTTGAGACAGGGTCCCTCTCACTCTGTAGCCCAGGCTGGTCCTGAACTCACTATGGAGCCCAGGCTGGCCTTGGACTCACAGCCATCCTCCTGCCTCAGCCTCCCAAGTGCTGGGATTACAAGTGTGCGCCACCACGCCAGGCTTATATGGTGCCGGGGAAACGAACTTAGATACTTAGCACTTGCCTAAGTGCTTGCTAGGCAAACACTTTAACTGCTAAGCCATTCTTCCAGCCCCACTTCTAAATTCACAAACTCTTTGATGATGTCCTGTGCAGCAGCGGCAAACAGACAACCCAGAAGTGAGTGGCTGGAAGGGGTAAGGAGATGCCCTGGAGGAGGGCATATCTCAGAACGGGCAGGACCCAGTGGCAGCACAGCTCCACAGCGCTCTTCCGGCTGGCCTCCGCTCGCACCCAGTCTCAGGCCACACCCAACTGCAGGCTGTCCAGGGTCGGGAGCTGCCCTCCACCTGCAGACTCCCTGTTTGGCAGGCAGGCCATGCTTCGTGAGGTCTGTCCCCACCGGTCCCTTTTCACTTCCCCACCTACACACACCTCTCCCCATAACACTCTGGGTACACCCCAGGACCCACTGACTTCTAATAGCTGACGGCCCCAGTGTGCATCTGCGTCCCTGATACAACTTCCACCCAGGGGCAGATCCCTGTCTTCAATTCCTCTTCTAACCCTCTGGAGCCTGGTATGACACGTGATACAAAACAAAGAGTTTAGGCCAAGGGGCTGGAGGGCAGCCCAGTGGTTAGAGCCTTTGCCTAGCATGTGCGAGGCCCTGGGTTCAATTCCCCAGCACCACACAAAAATTAGCCAGGTAGTGGTGAATGCCTACAGTCCCAGCACTTAGGAGGGTGAGGCAGGAGGATTGCCATGAGTTTAAGGCCAGCCTGGGCTACCTAGTGAGTTTAGGGCCAGACTGAACTATAGAGTAAGACCCTCTCTCAAAAAATTAAAAAAGGACTGCTGCTACAAAACTCAAAATTATCCCCCCAAAACAATACCCTAACCAGACGTCTAGAGCTTTGCTCCCCTCAACCACCAGCAGAGCTCCTGAGTTTGAACCAGGAGAATAAGCCATCACAAGACAGAGCCGCTTCCAGTGGCAACAGATGGACTGTTCTCATCGGGCTGGGAAGAGGCAAGTCAAAACACAGCTCGCCATGCACCGTGCTGTCCTCCCAAATGTCAACGTGACTAAGACTCTAATTCTACATGTAGGAATGTGCTTCAATTACACTCCTATTCCCACTGGCCTTAATTTTACAGATTTCCTGCAGCCACAAATACCGGGCGCAATCTCAGGAGACTGATAACACTTACAGCAGAGGCCGTAAATCTCTCATCACCCAGCGTGAGTCATTCCTGCTTCACTGGCATATCTTATGTTAATGACCTAGGCACCCAGAAAGTGTTAAACATTTTTAAATTTTAATAAAAATAAGATACGCTCAGACACAAGGCCAGTTTCAAAAGCACAAAGGAGAAAAATATATCTGTAATCCAACCAACTACAACTAAAGACAGCTTAAACACTTTGACTCATGTCTCCTAAACTTTTTAATATGCACATAAATTATACTAACAATCCCCTTGACCTCGCCAGAGCTGTTTATTATGCTTTTCTCACAAGACAATCCAGGCACCGGGCCAGGCAACACTGGCAGGCAAGTTCCCTTCCCTTCAAAACAGCCCAGAGAGGTAGGTACTTGTGTTTTTTCTATTATTTTATTTCTTTTCTTTTCTTTCTTTTTTGCTTTTTTAATTATTATT
Organism: Ctenodactylus gundi; assembly: GCA_004027205.1. Taxonomy (NCBI): domain Eukaryota; kingdom Metazoa; phylum Chordata; class Mammalia; order Rodentia; family Ctenodactylidae; genus Ctenodactylus; species Ctenodactylus gundi. Next base: position 188,573 of record PVKB01002742.1, on the reverse strand, counting down.
TTTAACAGTCCAGCAGGCTGCACTTTTATTAGCCCCATTATGCCAGGCACCTTCGCCTAGGGCAGGGCCTTGCAGCTAGGCCTCCTCCCTGCTGACTCCGGGGGGCAAGGCTGGTTTCCCTCAAGCTCGGGACCCTTTCCTTGAATCCCTTCATCTTCGGATCATTCTCCTTCCTGTGGCCAGGGAAGCCACCGTGACCTCCAAGGGCTCTTACTACGCTCAACACACACATCAGCCCCTTAGCTAAACTCTGGTCTTTACGGCTTTACCTCCAAGCCCAAGTGTGTGATGGGAAACCTGCACACAGCCGCTTCCCGGGTGGGCCACAGTAAGGGCCCAGCACCCTAAGGGACAGTGCCGTTTCTGGAGGCCTGCACCATCACCTTTCTGTGCACCTGCATGTGTGTGGCCAAAGGAATAATCCCAGGTCTCAGCAGCCTAAAAAGCATGCCCTGCTGTTCCCTTCAGCTAGCCCGCTGGTGAATTACAGGAGGCAGCAGCTCCAGCCAGAGGCATTATTTTTTAAGCCTGTGTTTTACACTGGAGAAACTGAGGAGGCTGAGGATTAAGTACTTTATTTGCAATTACGCAGCTAATAAATGGCAGAGCAGGGACTAACGGGAATCTTTTGACAACTTAGTTCAAGGTCGTATCTGTGCACGCGTGTGAGTACACATGAAGTACAATATTTTCACAGAAAATGAAAACACATTAACTACAATTTTAACATCTTTTTTCACTTAACATACTATAAACAATTATCTATCAGTAAACAATTACCAGCAATTTTAATGGCTGCCTGCTTAGTATTCTACTGCCTGGGTATACAGACTGCAAGGGTAATATAAAATTTCCATATTCTACCATTTGAGTTATTTCAACAAAAACTAGTAAGAAGGTACAAGGTGAATTACTATGCTAGACTCAGAAGTTAAAGCTTAGAAACTTTACAGACCATTAAAATTATTTAAAATACAACCTGCTATCTCACCTGACTCGCTTTACCTTTCCGATTAAAATCTATGTAAGAGATAAGTGCCTAGAGAAGTTCTGTCTCATCTAAGAGGCAGACAATAAGTGAGAAACAGCACAACTGCTCTAGGTTGATTATGTAAAAAACAACTGGACTTCATATAGCCTCTTCATTAATAGAAATACAAGGGCTTGGAAGCATCAAGGAAAGAGCTGGTTTCCAACCATCTATACAAGAAATTAAATATCACCTATGTGACTACAGAACAAAGGGGCAAAGACTAAGAAAGCAGGAGTGCTAACTCGTAATCATGCCAGAAACTACATCAAGAAGTTGAAATATTCTTCACATGTCTACATAAATCTCTATATAGATGAAGAGAGATAAATACATATGCTAAAATCTGACCAAAACCAACAGTGAAGATAAACATTTCTTGTGCACAAACCATCTACGTGTCCATGATGTGCCTGTACGTAACATTATACGTGTTTACTGGGGGGAGCAGCCTTAGTTTACATAGTTCAGGCTAGCTGGAACTCACTAGGCAGCATTACATGACCTCAGCCTCATTGTAACCCCACTGCCTCAGCCTCCAAACTGCTGGGATTATAGGTGTGTGCCACCAAACCTGTGCTATTTCTTTCTTTTCTTTTCTCTCTTTTTTGGGGTGTGCATATGTGTCTGTGTCTCTGGTATTAGAAATCAAATCTAGGGCCTTTTCACTGAGCTACATTCCAGTCCTTTTTTTTTTTTTTTTTTTTCCTTTGAGAAAGTCTCTCCAAGGTGTTCAGGTTGGCCTTGAGCTTCTGATCTTCCTGTCTCAGCCTCATGATTACAGGCATTCACCACCATACCAGACCATTAATATTTTTCAAAGCAGACAAACAGGACTTTGACCTTAAAGATTTGTCATCATACACACAAAAGATCACGGTGCCAATTTTAGTCTCAGGCTCAAATTCACTCTTTCCCTCAAGAAAATACTTATTACACACTAGATTACACACCTCACTCAGTGCAAAGCACTACCTAACACCTGAGAAGAAAACAACACTAACTAGAGAAAGCAAAATATACCAGAAAAATGATAACTTCTCAACTAACAAGGTTAGTGGTGAAGCCAACACAGTTTTCTTGTGACCCGAGTCTGTATCTCGTGCTTTGTCTCAGGGCCAAGGCCGTGCTGGGAGGGGAGGTCTGGAGCCAGGAAGCTCTTCATCTCCAGCCCTGGCCGACCAGTCCTGGGGCAAGAGCCAACCGCAGTGCAGGAGCCCACGGAGCCCTGGGCACCAGCTGAGAGACAGGGCAAGTCCAAATGGAAATGCCACACATCTGTGGCTCCGTTTATTTGGGTCAAATCACCACAGGCTGGGTGGGTCATAAACGAATTTATTTCTCCTGATTCTGAAGGCCAGGCATTTTAGGATCAGAGTGCCGGGATCAGATTCAGATCCTCACAACTATCACCTCTCATGCCTAGAGAGGTGAAGGGTCTCTCTGGAGTCGTCTTCATTTGGGCATTAATCTCACCATCACCTTGAATGGGCCGGGCACATATATTCTAACCATAGCACACTTTCATACACCAGACGGACATCATCCACCACACTACAGACTTCAGGTCCTCCATCAGACATGAGAACCGCACACAGAAAGCAAGGACAGACAGAGCAAGAGAGATGCCACTGTCGGTGCTATCGGCAGAGCTAACACAAGGCCATCCAGAACGCCAGAGTGCACTCATCACCCAGGACTATTCTGTACCCATTATAAACTATAACGTTCTCAAAAACTAGAAAGGTGACACATTGTGCAGGTAAGAAATTTTAGCACACTTTGAGAAAGCCACGCACTTACACTAATGAAACCTAACAAAAGTGAACAACCCCATTACAGGCTTCGTTAGGGACATGAGCTATACAACACTGATGTCTGCATGCTCATATATTATAATGTATGAAACACCGAATTGCAACTATTTTCCATAGAGGATGATTAACAAAGTAATGCACTGCACCTATTCATTAATTGTATCTTCAATATCCAAGCTATTAAGTCAGGAGCTACATCATGACATTTTAGTCAATGATGATCCATCCATGTGATGGTGGTCTCATAAGATTACAATGAGGCTGAAAGCTCTGAGTCACCTAGTGACACTTTCACAGTCATAACGTCACAGTACAGGGCACTGCTGACATACTGTGGGGACACCAGCATAAACAATCCTACTGCCCTGCCCACCCACATAAAAGCACAAAGTATAACACACTAAAGTACACATAAACACAGTACAGTACGTGATGCTTGAGAGTAACATCACTAGTTTATGTACTTACTACATGATATCTTTAGCATTTAGAATGTAATCTTACTTTTTAAAGAGCTTGCTGTAAACAGCATTATGCGGTGCTTGTGTTCACAGCACCTCCTGATCAAATCATTTTCTCATGTGCCTGATTTAATCTCACATGGTCTTGTACAACATGGTCCTAGGAGCAGCAAGTGCTCCCCACCTGCCTCACACACACACACACACACACACACACACACACACACACACACCCATACCCCACACAGCCTAGGTGTGTGGTAGGCTATACCATCTGGGTTTACATAACTGTGCTCACACAACAACAAAGTGTATAAGGATGGTTTCTCAGAACGTTGTCCAGCCATTCAGTGACTGCTTTTTCTTTTGTTCTTTACAAGCTAGTCCTGAACTCACCACATAGCCCAGACTGGCCTCGAAGACACAGCAGTCCTGCCTCAGCATCCTTAGTGCTGGGTTTATAGACATGTGCCACCATACCCGGCTTATGTGGCACTGGGAAACCGAACCCAAGGCCTTGGCTTCCTAGGCAAGCAGTCTAACCTCTGAGCCACTTCTCTAGCTCCATAATTGCTCTTTAAAGAAAGAATGTGCCTTGACAAAAATCCCTAGTAAATGAAAACATAATTTAGATTGCAAAAGGGTTTTTGATTTACACATTTCTCTGTACTCTGGTGCTGGTGCAAGAACCCAGAGCCTCCGCACATGCTAGTAACATGCTACACGTACTGCCACAAAGCTATAGCCTAGTTTCAGCCTTATGCTGCATACCCAGCCAGGCAGATACGTTGTTACATGCCACAGTTTTAAAAGACGCAGACCAATTTACTTATCAATTAAAAAAGAGAACATTCAATGTTTTATTAACCCCTCAAAAAGTATTTTTGCATTGAAAAATATATATATGTAAACACTGAAATATCACAGTTTGCTTTTCACAGAATATTTCATGATGAAGAAAATAAACTAAGGCTGCGAATGTAACCCAAAGGCAGTGTGTGTGCTCAGCAGTTCAGCAAGCATAAGACCCTAGGTTTAGTACCCAGGACCCCCCCCCCCCAAAAAAAAAGAATAAGCCAAAACAACGAAACCTCTTTATTTTATAAAAATCATTAAAAATATCTTTGAGTCGCAAATATTTTTATTTTAGCATCCCAGAATACGCTAGCACTCCTCCATGACATTCTTCATGAACAAAACCACACTCCATTCACTAAGAATGTCAGGGAAGGAAATGCAACAATGCTGGTTACGATCTAAATCCACGAGGCTCAATGAAGGAATGGTACATTCATAAATAACAGGCCATTAACAGTGCAAAATGCCTTCTGAATTTCAGATCTAACATTGACTTTTTAAAGAACTTTTCTTGGCAAATAATAACTGGACACAGATATGAACAATGGTTCTGTGTGTGTGCATTTGTGCACATGTGCATACAGTAAGAAGGACTGAACCCAGGACTCTGCACTGAGCCACATCCCTGTGCTTTTTTATTCTAAGACAGTATCTCACTAAATTGCCCAGGTTGGTCTCAAAGTTGCAATCTTCCTGCCTCAACCAAGCCTGCACCAACACACCCGGCCAGGGGATGGTTTGACATGTACATTCGTTGTGGATAATTAAATTAAAATAACCTCTCTACTACCTCATGTATTTATTTTTTATAATTATTATCTTAATTATACAAATTTGGGGCTAGAGAGTAGTAATCTGACCCATGTATATAATTCTAACACAACTTTTAAGAATATTCTTTTTAAAAAATAAAAGATGTTCTGCCACCTGAGGGAGGCCCATCCTGGCTTCCTTCACCTGGCTGGAGCTAGCAAGATGGCCTCCCGATCCTACCACTTCTGCTTCCGAGACCGTAGGCAAAAGCTTTCATGCTGAGTCAAACTCAGATTCCAAGCTGGGGCGCACCTTCTCATCATAATTACTCCCACCCCAGCATGCCTCTGCCTGGGAACGCAGAAGGGCTCCTGGGCTGGGCCAGCTCCCTGCTTCCGAGGACAAGCACCTTGCAGGCAAGGGGGATGGAGCTCTAAACGTTCAGTCCCTAGAGCAAGATCGAAGCACACACCACAGCTTCTACTTTTTTCTTCTTTTTTTTTCCTTTCCTACCCTTATCTTTTTCCTTCAAGAGTACATGTGAGGGTGTGTGTGACTTTTTAAAATTTAAACTAGATGCCACCTACACATGGAGAGCACAGCAATTTCCATTGACTGCTGCAATGGCCAACTACCCACATGCCCCACACAGTCACAACGGAGCAACCTATTCTGACCGGACAGACCAGCAATCCCCACCCTTGTGTAAAGAAGGGAAAAGAAACAAACACCTAAGCAAGTTTGACTTAAGCAAAAAAAAAAAAGAGTAAAAAAGTCAATTATCAAAATACAAAAATAAGACACAGAAAGTTAAGTGTCACAGGGCTTCTCTTATATGACAAACCTAAAATATAAAAACAGGGAGGTAGGCTTTGTGGAGACAGAGGGAAGGGGACAGAGGACAACTGCATGAGGGACAGAGGAAGTAAAAACAGTTGATACACACCAACTCCCTGAACTGGATGGAATTAGTATGTATCAGAAACTAACTGCATAGAGTTAAAATAATAACTGAAATTAAATTTAAACACAAAAACAGTACAGTAGTTTTCCAAAAAATAAAAAATAGAATTACCAGCAACAGAAGCCCAGATTGGAAGCCTGGGCTCAACCCCCAGCACTACAAAAAAGAAAAGAAAAAAAGGAAAGAAAAGAAAAGATAATTAGCATATGCACTAGTGAACTTCCTGTCAATATAACAAATACCTGAGAAAGGGCTGGGTGCACCTCAGCAGTTTGAGGGTTGGAGCGCTCATCCAGCCAGGTTGTAAAGCCCTAAGTTCAATTCCCAGCAACACATAAAAATTAGCTGGCCGTGGTGGCCCATGCCTGTAATCTCAGCACTTCGGAGACTAAGGCAAGGAGGATTGCCTGGGCTCAAGGCTAACCTGGACTACAAAGCAGACCCTATTTTTAAAAAAAAAATTTACCGAGGCAGGAGGATTGCCATGAGTCCAGGGCCAGCCTGGACTACATAGTGAGTTCCAAGATCAGCCTGGGCTACATACCTTGTCTCAAAAAAAAAAAAAAAAAAAAAATTACCTGAGAAAAAGGCTTAGTGAGGGTGTGTTCGGGCTCACAGCTTGGGAGGTCACTGTCCACATCTGGCTCCTCACTGCTCCGGGTCTGCGGTAAGGCAGCACGTCATGGAGGGAACCCCAGCACAGCAAACCAACCACCTCACATCAGGAGAAGAAAGCGAAGAGAGGGGCTCGGGGTCCCACAAGGCACGCGAGGGGCCCTCTTCAGTGACCCCAGGAGCTCCCACAAGGCTCCCTCCCAACAGTACTAACCTGGAGACACAAGTGAATTTCATTGAATGTAAATATGTGTACATGCACACACGTGTTTCATACATGTACTTAACCTGATTTATGTCCCAGATAGCTCACTCTTGCTGGTGTGGAAGACAGACTGATGAGCAAGAGCGGACACAGGGAGACTCGTTGTCAGGCTGCCGCAGGAGTACGGGTGACTGCTGAGTATGAGCCTTGACCTAAACGAAGAAACAAGGAACTACAAGATCCAGGAGCTATTCAGGTGTAAAATCCGAATTTAGAGCTGAGCATGGTGATGCATGCCTGTTTCCCCTGTGCTCAGGAGGCTGAGGAGGGAGGACCACTTGAGCTCAGGCGCACAAGGCCAGTGGAGGCAGCACAGCAAGATCCTGCCCAGCAGAAAGGAAGTAAGAACCTACAGAGGCCCCTCCATCCTACGCTTGCCCAAAGCGGCCTAGGCTCAGTCCTCACTACTGGGGAGAGAGACAGAGACAGAGACCGAAAGAGAATGATTATAACAGGGAAGGAGGACAGCCTAGTGGGGCAGGCCTGCACCGCCTGGCTATGTCCATGCTTTGAAATGATTGGTAACTAACATAAATATAGGCTAGGGGTTAGTCCCTTTTCTAAAGTTTGGCATTTTTCAGTCCAAAGAATACTCGACTACTGACTCACAAACCTGACAAAATCGCGTGTTAAAGTTGCACAGGAACTGCCTTGTGTCCACCATCAAACGTTCTAAATAAATAAATCAAGCTTGTAGTAACCACTTTTGATCTATCACAAATAACATTAACGGCCTTTTAATTGCTTCAACTCTTAAGAAGTTCCACGGAAATGGTAAGAACAACACCATGGCCACAGGCTCAAATGCTAGCTAGTGGGGCCTGGAGGAATGGCTCAGCAGTTAAAGCGCTTGTCTACCAAGTGATAAGCGCTAAGAACCCGAGTTTGATTCCCCAGCACCATATAAGTCAGGTGTGCTGGCGCACGCCTGTAATCCCAGCACCTGGGAGGCTGAGGCAGGAGGATTGACATGAGTCCAAGGCCAGTCTGGGCTCCATAGTGAGTACAGGACCAGCTGAGGCTACAGAGCAAGATCCTGACTTAAAAAATAAAAAAATAAAGTCCTCTTCAATCAAATGCTAGCTAATTAAATTGCTCATAAAAACTGTGACTTTTCCCCCTGCTGAGCGTTAGAATATTCTCTATCATTTAGAAAGGGGCTAGCTCAGGATTATAGCACTTCCCTAGCTTGTGTTAGGTCTGGGTTCTATCCCTCATAACACACAAAGAGTTTTTTTTCCTCTATGATTTAGAAATAACAATTAACAAAATCCAATAATACCCAATATATATTGTACATGCAGCCTACAATTAATAGAGATCTTACTGCACAAGCTAAGAAACCATCAAAATAAATATTCCTTAAAAATTAGGTATAAAAAGAATGACAAAAAATGGATTATTATAAATGCAAGGAAGTACACAAAACCTTACTAAACTGAAATCATAACCTCAAGGTAATAGAAACTGGTTCTGCATTAACACCTCCAGCACTACTGCTGAGAAGGACCCCTTCTGTTATACATCTACTCCATTTTTGGGTTTTGTTGTTTAGTTTTGCTTCCAGTGCTGGGAATTGATCCCAGGCCCTCACATAAGCTGGGCAAATATTTTACATCTGAGCTACATTTATAGGACATTTACTATCTGGACAGAAGAACAGAAAAATAACTATTAACAAAACAAGATCAAAACAAGATCAAAACAAACAAGGCCACTTGCTAACCTGGCACCTGGGGATGACAAGACGGGGCCACCCTCCCCACCACCTGCTGCAGGGCTCTGCGTTCGCCCTGGAAGACTCGGAACAGTGACAGCCACGGCTAGAGCTCAGGAGATCAGCTCCCTGGCTGGTTCAGGCTAAGCAGGCAGAGAGGGAAGGGGGACAGAACACCACTGCTCAGGACTAAAAAGATACCACAGGTTTGAACAAAGACCATAAGTTAAAAATGAAAGAGAAAGGTGAAAAGGTTTGGGGTGGAGGGGACAGGGAGAAGAAGAAGAAAAAGATCTGGTAATCATGTAGAGCAAACTTTGAACTATTACATAAAAGATTGCTTCTAAATTGATTAGAAAAAATGCAGAGCTAAAAAAGAGATCTTCTGTTTCTGTGCCTGAATTATGTACGTATGAAATTCCAGTGTACTCTCAGGAAGCATGCATGAATGTTATGGTCTAGACATGGGATGTCCCCCAAGAGCCTCAAGTATATGGAGGTTACGGGTTATCTATGGATTTCACAAGCTCCTGGGAGGTAGGGAGCGGTCAGGAGAGGTGGATTATGGGTGAGTGGTGACACATTACTGGGCATGTGACCTGGAAGAATATAAACTCTTGCCCAGCTTCTTCTGGAGGGCCTGGTCCTTCCTCTTGTGATGCTATGAGCAGCTGCTCTCCACTACTTACGGCCACTGTCACCGCCCATGAATGGAGCAAAACCTCCTGAAACTCTGAGCTAAAAATAAACCTGCCCCCTTAAGTTACAAGCATCAGGTATTGTCCCAGCATCACGGAAGTGACTAAGACAATGCATAAGCACCTACCTGGAAAACAACGATATCAAAATCACTCAGAATTCTAAGTTACACAGACACAAGGCAAGCGAGGCAAGGCAAGTCCTTCCAACTGGCACTGGGGATATACAGATGAAGAGAGCCGCATGAACAAAGCCACAGGGTCTCCCAGTGACAACCATTATGGAGGGTCCCCTGTGACAAAACTATAGTGATTTTCATTACTGACCTTCTGAATATGCACTTTACTGAATGAGTTAAAAACTAGCATACATTAAATATAGTCTCTATAAAACCCATATGTCAGTGTCAAAGGACTGCTTATGAATCTCTCCCTTTAAAAACCCATAGCAACAAAATAAAGAAACTGTAACCAACTACAACATAAGAAATTAGTTCATGATTTTGGAATGCTGAAAGGTCTCAGGTCTGAGTTAATAGAAATTAAACCAAAATTTAGAGGGCTGGAGGCTCAGTGGATAAAGCACTTGCCTACTTGGTTCAATTCCCCAGCACCACATAAGCCAGGCATGGTGGCACACGCCTGTAATCCTAGCACTCAGGAGGCTGAAGCAGGAAGATTGCCATGGGTCTGAGACAAGCCTGGGCTCTGTAGTGAGTTCAGAACCAGCCTGCACTACAGAGCAAGACCTTGACTCAAACAGTCAAACAGCAACCGACCGACCGACTGACCAAACACACTTAGAAAAACTAAATAGAAGAGAGAAACATGACATTAATAATTTGTTATAAATAATAAACAAGCCTTCTAAAATATTTCTTAGAAAAATAATGAACCAGATGTTGAAAGAATCTAAGGATTATTAAAGACAATAAGAAACAACATAAAATGGGGGCTGGAGGAATGGCTTAGTGGTTAAAGTGCTTGCCTATCAAGCGCTAAGTCAAGTGCTAAGTATCAGAGTTCGATTCCCTTCCACCATAAAACCCTGGGCATAGTGGCACACACCTGTAATCCCAGGACTTAGGAGCCTGAGGCAGGAGGACTACCATGAGTCCAAGGCCAGCCTGGGCTCCAGAATGAGTTCAGGACCAGCCTGGGCTATAGAGCAAGACCCTATAAAGAAACAACATAAAATGAAAAATATTGTTTACACAACTACTAGACTAAAAGGTAAAATTAGGGTAGCAAATCCAGCCAGCAGCTAAGAAGGAGAGACATCACGGGAGCGTGGGCACTGTTCCACAGTCTCACACGCAGTTCTACCTTGAAATTTCATCAAGATCAGCCAGGACAACTCAGCAACCTAGTGAGACTGTTTCAAAGCAAAAAATTTTTTTAAATGCTACCTCAATGTAAAGGCTGTGGGCTCAATTTCTAGTACTGAAAAAACAAGCAAACAAAAATTATAACTTAAAAAGAGGAGGGAGTGGGAGTAAGAAAGGGACAGAGAGAGAGACGGGGCAGGAGCCTCAAGTTTCAGCTCAAAAACTTAGCAAGAGCTTATCTCAAAATAAAAAATAAAAAACTTTTTAGAAAAATTGAAAAGGGCTAAAGATAGATGTCAGTAACACAAAGAGCCCCTGGGCTCGATCCCCAGTAACACACACACACACACACACACACACACACACACACACACATTAACTGAAGTTTGGCAGTATTTCAGGTTTTTTATTTAAGTTACTCAAGTCTAACCATTATCGGGAAACACTGGTTTTTCACAACTTCAGGGCTCAGGATATGGTTCATCGGTAGAGTTCCAGGATGAGAAGCTAGGTTCAAGTCCCAATAAAGAAAAACAAGTTCAAAGATAAACTTTTACATAAGCAAGGCGCTCAGTTGACATCAATGTGAAAAAATCCTTTGTTACAGTTTACTTAAAAATGCTTTCTGAAAAATAAACAGGCTGTTCTATTGGCTTGATTTCATAAATGAACTTTTGGAATTTTACAAGTTGGAGTGAAAAAAGCACTTCTGTTTTTCAATTCAACTTGTAAAAGATGTAGCGTTTGCCATGAGAAATTAGGGTATTGCTATGGTAACAACACTTTAGTATCATGTTTAAGTGCCAGTAGTTTCAAAGAACAATAAGGTAAAGAAAAAAGAACGGGAAATCCTCCCATTTGATTGGGGGAATAAAATGACAATCCCAGTACTTCATGATGCAACTGTGTTAATCATGCAGGAACAGAAACTCATATACATTTTTTTCTTTCTGTATTCAGGAGGGAAAGTATTAGGAAATTTTTAAAGAGATAATAGGAGAAGTCGGGCATGGTGGCACATGCCTATGGTCCCAGTTACTCAGAAGGCTGAGGCAAGAGGTCAAGCAAGAGTTCAAGGACAGCCTAGACAGTTTATGAGACCCTGACTCAAAATTAAACATACAGCCAGGGGCTGGAGGAATGGCACATCAGTTAAAAGCACTCGCCTAGCAAGCACAAGGCTCTGAGTCCGATTCCCCAGTACCACATAAGCCAGGCATGGTGGCACATGCCTGTAATCCCAGCACTTGGGAGGCTGAGGCAACAGGATAGCCATGAGTTCAATGGTGGCATGGGCTACAAAGTAAGTTCAGGACCAGCCTGGACTACAGAGTAAGATCCTGTCAAGAAAAAAAAAGGGGGGGGGGAGAGGGAGAGAGAGAGAGAGGGAGAGAGAGAATGTATCCTGAACTGGTGGCACAGGCCTAGAACCCCAGCACTCTAGAAGACTGAGACAGGACAACAAATGTGAGCCCAGCTGGGGGAACAGAGCAGCTTAGCAAGATGTTATCTTAAAATCAAAACCAAAATATGAGCTGCGGGTATAGCTCACTGTGAAAGCCCTGAGTGATATCCCCAGCACTGCAAAATATAAAAGTATGTATTTTATATATTTGTGTGTGTGTCTCTGTGTGTGTGTGCACATAAATATTTCTATATATACATATATAGAGAGAAAGCTAGGCATGTAGTTCACCGGCAGAGCACCTCTGGCTTGATCCCCAGTACTACTTACCCTTCTTGAACTGACCACCTGTTTTTCAAGTCTACTGTTTGAAAGCTTTTCCCTTCCTCCCATACTACGTACTCTTTAAAGCTCATCTTAAATATCACCTTATCTCCAAGGCTTTCGTTCACACTGAGCCCACCCTCAGCTCCTCCAAAGTCTCACCAAGCTGTCCGGAGCAGGAGCCAACTTGGCAGTTACTGCGGTCTGGATCCGGAATACCCTCCAAAGCCTCGGGCACTTGGCCTTGCTTGGTGCTGGACCTGGAGGGGGCGTGTGCTGGCTCCACCCTTCTCCATGTTGGGCTCTGCTCTGCCATGCTCTAAGGGGGGTCTCTCTCTCCAGCTCTGGCCCCGTTCTACCGTTTCTATCCGCCTGCCTGGGAAAGGACTGTGACCTTCTGAAACTGTGAGCTAGACCCAATCTTTCCTTCCTTAAGTTGTGGATGTGTAGGGTATTGTGTCCTAGCAATAAAAGTAACTAAGACACGGATCTTCCTGCCTCAGCCTCCCAGAGTGCTGAAATGACAGGCCTGCACCAGTATGCCTGGCTCACAGGAAACTTACTCTGCCACATCCCAAGCGGCCTCGCTCCATCCAGTGCGCTACTCTCCGAGAGCGCGCTCACTCGCAGCCTCGTAGGGGTTTGCTCCAAGCGCACCCCATCTTCTCAGTCAGCGGAGGCTCCCTGGGAACAGCACGGCGTCTACTGCTCCGTGCAATCACCCTCACCTTCCTCTTAGACGCCGTGTCATCGCCTACAGCAGCTCTCTCCCGCTCTAACCGAGGCCTCTTCTAGAACTCCTCACTGAGAAAGAGCTCTGGCCCTCTGCTCCGCGGCCCACGCTACAGAAACTGGCAATCTCTGCCACCTTTCTCTCCTGGTGCCTGTTCCATCATACCGCTTTCTATCAGTCTGGCCTCAGAAATAGCTCCAAAGTCTCCCCCTTCTCTCCCCTGGCCCAGACCTCTGTAAGGGCTTCTTCCTGCTTTCCCCAGTCCTGCCCGTCCCACTCTCACTGTGGACGCCGCAGTCACAGGGTGATTTAAAAAGCATATCCGGTCATGCCATTCACTCACACATAAGACTGTTAAGGAGCCGGCACAGTGCCACAGGACCTGTCCCTGTTAAGAGTCCTCGAGGAGGCAGGGATGGGGGTAGGTCAGTTCCACGGTCCCTGCCTCAGGCCCCAGCATCTCTTAAGAACAGCAGTAATGATAATGATAAAATTAAAGGGATTTCCCTCATGCCACCTTCATCCTCAGCTGTCACTCCAGACCCATGAGCATCTTCGGGACATCCCCACCGTACTGCGTTACTGCGTGTTCACACACAGTGTTTCCTCCACGCCTCATCTACTTAGCCACTCTCGTCATCTTTAAACCCCGGCCCAAGTGTCAGCTCCTTGGAGGAAACCGAGTGCCCGAAGGTTCCACGACACTCCCTTGACATCCCGCCATGGTCCTATGCCACCCTTCGTTCTCATCTCATCTCATTGTGTGGGTATCTGCTTACTATCTCCTTTGGAGCCTCATGGTGCCTGACACACAGAACCGCCAATACGCAGTGCGTAGCAGTCACCTGACACTGAACGGCACGTGCCAGGCCCTCTGCTGAGCGCTTCCCACGGCACAGCTCACTTGATCGTCCAAAACTGGAGCAGGTAAATAAATACTACTCTTCCTGCTTTTGCAGATAAAAGGAGAGCAGTAATTGATGGAAGCTCACAGAGCTACTTAGTGGAAGAGCTAGGACAGGAAGCTAAAACTGTCAGGACTCAAAATGCAGGCTTCTTACCTTTGGTTTGCTCCCACAAGCAACTGTCTGTGGAACAAGTGGGTATCTGCCGATTACTATCAACGACTGTCCATGCTCAGTAGAAAGACACGAAGATGCTCTTATGCTAAGATGAAAAGTAACGGCAAAAAAAGTTTTTTAACCAGTTTCGTTTAATTTGAAACTCAACCACTGAGTAACAAGGTAGAGTTAACAAGGTCCTGGCAGAGAGCAGCAGGGACGCCTGGGCAGCGGGTGCCTGACAGGAGCCAGGCCCTGCCCTGCTGCGGTGCGCGCCCAGCACAGGGGGCCACGCTCCCATGTCTACACTTATCAGGTGGCTGCCCGGCCCGGGCTAGGGTTCCTGAATGGGACTCAGGAAGCCCAGGCCATTTTGATGGGAAGAAGGAAGTATCTGGATTTCTGTTCTGTTGTTCTGGCTTGGTTTCTGAAGCGGGGTCTCACTACACTGTCCAGGCTGCCCTCTGACTCCTCTGCTTCGGTGTTCGCCTACCCTGGGTCCTGAGTAGCCATGACCCAGCAGGAGCGAGGGATCAGAGTGGTCCCTCCAGGAGTTTTGTGTTCTGCTCACCCTGGTGAACTCAAAAGCAGTAGAAACAGTGGCTGTTTTGTCTCCCTGGAATCCTAATCAAACCAAAGGCAGGGCAAGGAACTCATGCAGAATCACGTGGTGAGAGGATTAAGTTTATCAGTAATCTACTAATATAAAGTTTATAGGAAAGTATCTTTCAAAAAGTAACCAGAGCTGAATATCAGAAGATGTTTATACAACTATGTCATACTTACTGAGCAAGTTCTAACTCAGCTTTCTGAACTATTTGATTTAACTAACCTAATTATGGGTACAAATAAGCCTATAATAAGCAGTTCCATAACATGCAGATAGGATATGAGAGTGTGGGGGGGTCACTCTAAGGGTAATTAACAAAGAAACAATACTAAACAGACTGGAATGATTCTCCCTTGATCAGAACCAACTACTACTACTCAGAAACTCATTTATGTTTACAGTTACATTTTCTTTTGGTTTTGAGATAGAGTTGAGCACCAGTATTCAGAGTAATTACCACTGAGCACCATCCTAACCCTTTCACTGATTTTTTCATTTTCATTTTGATACAGGGTCTCACTAAATTGCTCAGGCTGACCTTGAACCTGCCAGATCCCTGGGATTACAAGCCCATCGTATGAAATAAATGGATATTACTAAGTGAGACGAGGCCCTAATGATAATCTACGGGTCCCGACTGACCCCTGCAGCCCCCAGCCTGCTCAGTCTCTGCTGTCACGTGTTATCCTATCAAATCCCTGACTGATGAACTGTAGATCTTCCCATTCACGCCCCCCTCCCTCATCCTCATCCCTCCACTGACTGAGCCGGAGCATTCCCTCCTCATTCAGCCATTACACATGGACCCCCAGGGGCACCCCCCCCAGCCACCAGCCTACCTTGGCTCTCCCATTACCCCTCTCCCCTCTTCTTCCCGAAAGGCAAAGCCCTCACTCCCAATCCTCATGGCCTGGATACAATAATTTCTATTTCCCTACCCTAGTTTCCATGAAACCCCTGGCTCATTTTTTCTGATCTCTACTCTAGCATCTATGGCCTCAGAATTCAGCCAGTGACCAGAACACGAAGAACCTGTGACCACTGCCAAACCCATGACAAGGCAACATGTAGCCTGGAAGTATAAGACTTGAATTTGAAACATATTTGTCTGTTGGAGGGGTAACTCAGTGACACAGCACATACTTAGCATATATAGAGCTCTGGCTCTGGGTTCAATCTCTAGCATCAATCAATCAAAAATTTAAAAATAAATTTATTTCTCCATAGAACAGAGTTGTAAGCAGTCCTTAGATACAACAGTTCTAGGCTTAGAACTAAGTCAGTCCTATGGGTCACTGAGTAGGTTTTGACGGGGAGACTGGTAGCCTGGGCATCATGTGCATCAATGTTTCCTGAGGGAAAGGCATTGCATGTTTTAACACCTGACTTAAAAGGGCTTCTATCACCCTGACAACATCGCCCTGCCTCATCCTAGCAGATGTTAACAAAACCCAACATTAGAATCTACAAACTGATTGACGTCACCCAAAGGGCAAATGTGTCTTCTGCTATAGTTTATTTTTAAAATAAGTTAACATCCAAAGACAACTACAAATTAGTCAAATTTTCAAATGAAGCCTTTGTCACATTTCTCTTTATTACAGATTTCAGCTAGGGCTACCCACAACTTACCTTTCCATCATATTAAAAATACCCCATTAGGATAAAGAGAACCTTCACTGAGAGCTGACTGCAAGCTAGAAGCCCCGCACGCTCGAGATCTGGGTGGTCAGGTACTCCTTAGGCCCCAGTAGACGTGAAGAAACTCAGAAAGTCGGTAAACAATACCGAGAGCTGGCACATGGGATTGATTCAATTTTTGTGGTACCAGACATTGAAACCAGCAGTGCCTTACCACTGGCCTATGCCCTTGGCCCTTTTTATTTTGAAACAGGGTCTCATAAAATTGGCCCGGGCAAGCCTCAAACTTGCAACCCCCCCACCTCAGCCTTCCAAGTAGCTGAGATTACAGGCATGTGTGACCACACCTGACCGGGATTAGTAATTTTTATTAGATTAAAAACCAAAAAGAGATTGACAGACTAAGAAATAACACTTAATTCCAAACCCAAATAACCAGGATAATCTGAGGGGCAAAAAAAAAAAAAGTCAAAAGTAGAAATTCTGTACACTGTGGCCCCAGAGCCCAGCTGCAGCACAGGCGCTAAAGGAAATGCAAGAGTGGCCTGTCCTCCCTCCTGGGTGTCCTCCCTCCTTCCCTCCCCTCCCTCCTAACCACTGGGACTTTTTCTTTCTCTTTCCTCTTTCTTTCCTCTACAAGTCACTTTTTATTTTATCTCTTTTTCTCCACTAAGAACCTGACTTGAGCAACAGTCATGACAAAGTCATTCAGCTTGACTTCCAACAGTATTTATAAGACCACGAGTCCCCACAGCAGGTGGCTCTATGACTCATCTCTTTTGTTACCTTCTTTCAGCTGTGGCCAAGAACAATGCTCTCCCAGGGCACCCAAAGGTGCAGAGAGAAGGTGAGGGGCTGCTCACTGGGGAGCTAGGCTTCTCACCCCATGCTGCATGCAGTCCTGGCGTGGCCAGAAATAGAAAGCCCAGGCTAATCGTGGCAGGTCACTGTTACCAAAAGCTTGCTGGGAAGTCAGCAAGTGTGTAATGTTTCTGACGTAAATATTGGTACATGTTTATGGGATACAACACAGAAGATCAAGAACACCTTTGGAAACAGTCTCAGTCAAAACACGCCCCAAGATTCGGTTGCTGATGTGGCTATGGGCAAAAACAGAGTGAACAGGGACACCGGCAAGGAAAAGAAGCCCACGGCTGCTGGCAACTGCTGTGTGCCCCGCGGCCGCACACTGCTGGCCTGGCTACAAAATCGCCACCTCCACGCTACCTGCAAATGGGTTCTTGGTACTCAGTGCCACTTGCCCAGGATGGGTGGGTAATGTGGAACTGGACACAACCCCAAGTCCACCTAATCCCCAAGTCCAAGATCTCTCCTTCCTCACAATCAAAGCCAAGGGCTTATTTCTTTCCATTTTTTTTTGGTCTTAAAATTTCAATTTTATATTTTGAGCCTAGAATCCCAAGGTTAGGGTACATTTTATAGTTCAGTATCTTCTGTAAGAATGCATTCAAATATATCAGTCAAAATAACTTATTCTGACCATGGTGAAAACAATTCCAGCTGAAAGTTATACAGACTTAGAATTTAAACAGAAAAAGGTTATTACCTATCACCACCACTGCCACTTGTGCCCGCCCAGCACAGCAGGGTGCTTCTCAATCTTCATGCTGCATTTGTATCACTAGCACAACTGTGCTTCAATATTTTCAAGAGGAAAATAACACTAAAAACAGAGGATTAATAGGCAATTAATGTTAACTGCTTACAGCAAGAGTATGAAGTTGGTAATTTTTATATTTTTAGGAGAACTGAAATAGCACCACTGATCTCCCCAACAGGAAGGAAAACTAACACGGCAGGACACTCAGGCTTCCAGAACAGCACGTGGGTTCTTCACAGAAGCAAGAGTCACAGGCTGATGGGGAGGGCGGGGAGGAGTGCCAGGCCACAGGACTACTAGAGCCAACTGCTCTGTACCCCTGGAGGGCAGCAGGGGAGCAAGACTCCAACTACTATGTCACCACGCCTCCCTGCCCTCCCCACCACACACACCCCACCCCTTTCTAGAGACTCAAGGCCCAGCAGCCATAGAAAGGCACAGACACCACAGGGCTACAGATTAGCTGATTCCTGGTGCCTTTTCAGTTCTTTGGAAATGAAAAATGTCACCATGTGGCTTCTCTCTATGCAGTGACCTCACACCAGTTTCCAGATTCTTCCAAAAATAACAACAAATTCCAGGCACCAAACTCTTCCAAGATTTCAGTTTTCATTATAAGAGTAATCAGAAATATTACTTATCTTTCCAAAGAAGCTATGCATTATACTTGAGAAAAATAATAAAGGGGAAAAAAAGATTCTAATAATGAGATATCTACGCTGGATCATATCAAAGATTAGATCTTGATATAGTTAACACTTTTGGAAGATGACTGATCAGAAGGGATCTAACTTCATCAACTGATTAGTCCACTGAGGAGACAGACAGGCAGGAATCCAGGAAAGAAAATCTAGCAGGGCACCTGCAGACCCTCCCCCACAGAGGCTGCTGTCCTGTGTCCCTAGACCAGGAAGTTTTAGCTTCCTGGGCCCAGAGGTGACCTGCACTTGCCTGCAACACAGATTTGTCCTGGATTCTTTCAGTTTCACAGGGTGCTGAAGAAAGACCAGCCACCAAGAGACACCCCATCGCCCTGCCTCCATCCTGTCTCTGGGGTATGTGAGGAAGAGCCCAAGACTCCTCTCCATGGGGACGTTTCTCCCCAAGCTCTCTTTCACTAATAAATCCTAACTTTGCTCTTTGGGTAAACTGGACTCCAGGCATTTTATCCTTAAACACTGTGCCATTCCTCCAGCCCCTCATGAAATCTTAATGACTGTAAATAGATACTTCCCTACCTGTTCTTTTATTTTCTATTTTTCTTTTTTTGTACTGAGGAATCAAGCCCAGGGCCTTCACACTACACTACAACCCCAGTCCATATTTTAGTTCTAATTTTGAGACAGGGTTTTGCACAGTTACTAAGATCTTCAGGTTGAGCTCAAATTTGTGATCCTCCTGCCTCATCTTCCCAGAGTGCTGGGATTACAGGCCGATATCAGTGGGCCAGCTTCACTACTTTTAACATATGAACTTAACACAATAGTTTTAAGGTTGATAGAAATAAAAATTACAGCCTTGTTCATAGGTATTTTATAGTTTATCTCAGAGTAATCCTTAGCAAAATACAACATAACAATTTCATTTCATAAATTTTAAAAAGCAAAAGCTTACTGTCTTAAGAGGAAAGTTCCAAGCACTCCATTAAAGTCTACATAGCAGCTACTACACCAGTGTGGTAGTAGCTGAAGAAAATAAGAGTGGCATAGAAAAACTGCAGGTCCCACCACAGCCCAACACAGTGAACCCACCCATCCCCGTGAGGCCCCACGTGGGGATGTGGTGGGAAGGCACACTGGGAAGACGCCAGCAGCCGGGACGAGGCGGCGGCTCTGGCAGGGGGGGCCGGAGTCGAGTGGCAGCAGTCTGACAGGAGGCCTCTGGGTTTCTCCACTCTCTAGCAATAAACCAAAGGTGGGAATCTTACCTGTGAAGTGATGGCCTCGGGGAGTGGGGCTTCTGGTGGCGATCAGGTCATGCGGGCAGAGCGCTCCTACATGGGCTCTGTCCCCCTCTAAGAGACTCCATCAAAATATCTTCCTTTTCCACCAGTTAAGGACACAGGAAGAAGATGGCCAGTGCCTGTGACCCAGGAAGCAAGCCCTTTCCACACCTGGACCCACTGCTGCCTCCACACTGGGCCTTCTAGCCTGCAGACTGTCCGAGCAGGTGTGCTACAGCTAGCATGGCGGCCAGGCCTGTAATCTACAGCCCAGCACACTCTGCAAGCCTGAGGCAGGAAAGCTGAGATCCGCCCCGCCCAACTTAGCAAACTTACAAGATCTTGTCTCAAAACTAAAAATAAATAAAAAGGGCTGGTGACATAGCTCAGTGCAAAGGCCCTGGGTTCAGTCCCTAGTACTGCAACAGCAAAAGAAGAAAGGAAGAAAAAAAAAAGAAGTAGGTATTTTGCTAGGCATAGTGGCACACACCTCTAATCTCTGCTACTATGTTGGCTAAGACAAGAAGATTGCAAGTTCAAGCTCAGCCTAGGGGAAATGTGGCAAGACTCGTCTCAAAATAAAACTTTTGAAAGTGAGAACATGGTTCAGTGGCTGAGTGTTTGCTTACAATGTGTGAAGTCCTGGGTTCAAGCAAGAGCAAAACACACACACACACACACACACACACACACACACGCACGCACGCACACGCACACACACCCATTCAGCTTATGTCCCTCACAATGCTTCTGCTTCTCTTCACTAATTTTTTCAGCCTTTTTTTACTTCCCTTACAAACATCTCAATTTTTTCAAGAGTTGTATTTTCTGATCTTTTTTTTTTTGACATGAGATCTTATCATGTTGCCCAGCATCAAACTCATAGTTCTTCTGCCCCAGCCTGCACCATGGTGCCTAACTTCTTATAATCTTTTTTATTTCCCCTGGAATCTGGAGTGACTAATACTTTCCAACTAGCTAGTTAAAATTTATCTTTGTATTAGTTTATACAAAATATTAAAAATGATTATCTCTAAGTGTTGGCATAACAGATGTTTTTATTCTTTTTCTACAGCATCTAAAAATTTTATCATAAACTTATTTTAAATTGTATAGTCATGCTGGGCCCATTGACAGAGGCCTATAATCCCAGGACTTCAGGAGGCTGATACATCAGAATCGGGTGGCATTTATCACATTCCTACTAGCAACCTCGTGCTCAGCCAGGTCACAAAGGCAACTGACTTTATGTGACCCCAGGTTGTAAGCACTAACGTCACATGCTCCTGGCACATACAACCCAGAACTACACTTTGGCATTCTGTAAGCTGTGAAGCACTACACAAAGGTGTAATTCGTATTTGGTTGGTAAGGTTCAAGTGGAATCAAAACATGAATCAACATTCTTTTTTAGTGAGACCTCAAGTGATAATATATTTTAATTCTTAAACATCTTCGTTTTTTGTACACAGTGCTCCAAGCTCAGCCCACAGCGTCAAGTTCTTTGCCTTCTTTCCCAGTATTCACTCCTGCTCTCCGATATTCTGCAGTTTTGTAATAATGAATAACATGCTACTTCCTAATTCTCTTCCAGTCAAAAGCTTCTGGTCTATGCGTACCTGTACCAACTACAAATCCTGGGAGTTATACATTAATGCTGTGACAGAGAGTAGGAAAGAGGCAGAGAACAAACTCCACCTGTTCGTCGGGTGTCTCCATTCTCCCATCCACTTGTCCCTTTTTGGCTCTCTGCCTCTCAACTCCCTTAGACTCTCTGTCCTTTTACCATAGCAACCACTACAAATAAACAACCAACCAAATTGAACATTTCACCACCAGGGTCAGTAGCGTATCAGCACTGGCAAAGGAAGCAGCAGCAAAGTTGAAGACAAGTAACTGAGAGTCTGCAGCGTCGGCAACACAGAGGGAAATGAGAGAGCCCCAGGAGAGAGCCGCGGCACCACCAAGCCTCCGATCATCTCTTTCGGGGGTCTCGGGGGGAGAACACAGAAAGGGAGGGATGAAAACAGTATCTGAAGAAACAACGGCGGAAAGCTTCCTGAATTTGATGAAGATTTACACATCCTAGAAGCTCTACAAATTCCGAGTGAGACAACTCGGAGATCCACTCTAGACATGCAGAAACTGTCAAAGCACAAGACAAGGAGGGAATCCCAAAATCAGAAGGGGAGAACTCCTTCCTGTACAAGGAATTCTCAAGTCAACTGCTGGTTTCTTATCAGAAACCATGAATGCCAGAGGAAAAACCATCCTGTAAATAACAGGTACAGAGATAAAAAAGAAATGGAGACATCCCAGATGAGCAAAGTATTTTTAAAGTTAAAAGCCCCGAGAATTCAATGCTATTACAAGTGCTCTACAAACAATAACCAAGATAAGGCTTTCACCTAGAAAAATAAGGACTTTGGACAATGACTTGATACCATGCACAAAAATATATGACACCAGTAACACTAAAACATAAGTAAACAAAAAAGAGTACAAGTGTTCTATATGATTTAAAAGGTAAATGTGTAGAACAGTCATTATAAAATTGTCAGTGGGCTTACTGTTAGGGTGCAGGTACACAGCCACCTGGGACGATGGATACACTAAACTTGTCAAAATTCCCAGCATATGCAGGCCAAAGAGTTCAAGTAGTGGTAAGATGCAATGCAATTTAGAAATCACACACTTTCTAAAGTCCTAACTGACAAACTCTTTTGTTTTGTTTTGTTTCAGTTTTTTGTTTTGCGTCAAGCTCTTGCTCTGCAGTCCAGGCTGGTCCTGAACTCATCATGGAGCCCAGGCTGACCTCTAACTCATGGTAATGCCCCTGTCTCAGCATCCTGAGTATTAGGATTACAAGCCTCTGTTCAAAAAGGACATTATTTGAGTTCTCATTTACTATTAATCAATACCAAAAATTCTGGCTATTTGCCTCAATGACCACAATTAGATGAAACCAAAAAGTGCTATTCTAAATTAAAGTACTTTAACACAGTGAAGTAGCATATCAATTTATGTTTATTTTGGTTAATCTGACAATTTGTAAGAATTTTAAGGAGCTATGAATCACATTATAATTAATAAAAAAACACCAAGCTTAAAATTTCCAAGAATAAATTTTTATTCTGAAACAATCTGGAATCACGGATAACTGACAAATTTTTGAATTCTGTTCATTCATTTATTTATTCAAGAAATAATTACAGGATACTTTCTATTTTCCAGGCACTATGCAAAGATGTAGGAATAAAAAGACAAGGGCCTCTCAAAGTGTGCACAGCTCAGGAAAAAGCCTCCATACTGAAATTAAAGAATGTTCGACTAGAAGGGATTTCACAGTTTCCTTATTTCACAGACTGAAACACTGGGACTCAATAACTTAGTAGCGACCCACAGATACAGACATCTAAGTCTACCAATTTCCCGCAGTACATGTTCTTTGCACTGTGTTTTCTACTAAGTGTGATGAAGGAACCAGGTGTGGTGGTAGCACACGCCTGTGATCTCAGCATTCCGGGAGGCTGAGGCAGGAGCCTAGCCTGGGAAATTTAGCAACTTAACCAAGCCTTATCTCAAAAGTAAAAAACAAAAAACGACTGGGGATGTAGCTTAGTGAGAAAGCCCTGGATTCAACCCCAGTTCCTTTGGGGAAGTGGGGAAGGGGAGAGGGAGAAGGAGAGAGAAAGAGAGAGACTGTTCAAAGATGATTTTCAAGTAACTTTAAAATTTTAGGCAGATTTTCTCATCAAACATAAAATACCTTTAAACTACATAACATCTGTGAAATAATCATATGACATACATTCAAATGAAATGCACTCGAAACCGCCACCCATCATCACTAACAAAGCAGGCAAAGGTACTAATGTGCACTTACTGCAATCTCTCTACAAGCCGACATGGATATTCCTGTGCCTTCAATTTGCTTCAACGCATATTCCTTTTCATCTTTTCTGCAAATGAACAAAGAAACATTTACTTTTCCATACACTACTTCAGATTCAATATTGTAACTACAAAAGCAACGGGAACGCACTCTTCTGTCAGTAGTATGTAAACACTCTTACTATGCCACAGGCAGCTGATTATTTTTGATAATATTTCTACTACCAGAATTTGAAACACCAAAAGAAACTCGTATCACATGAAAACATAAGACAGAGCCAAATGACAAAGCTTAAAATTGAACGCAACAGGAAACTGAACCCAGCACTAGTTCCAAAGAGTCACGAAGCATAAATATAAACTGCAACATACTGCAAGATAATATTGCGCTCCTGTCTTCACTATCGGAAGTGTACGAAAGCATTCCCCTATAAACACTTACTATATAAATAACTGACAGATACAACTTCCCACAGTCACTTCGAGTGATTTCCCAGCGTGAGAAGCTCTGGTAGCAGGGAGAACACACTGGATCCTACCTCGGAGAGAGACTCCAGCCCTGAGGCTCTGA
Source organism: Ctenodactylus gundi (assembly GCA_004027205.1). Taxonomy (NCBI): domain Eukaryota; kingdom Metazoa; phylum Chordata; class Mammalia; order Rodentia; family Ctenodactylidae; genus Ctenodactylus; species Ctenodactylus gundi. The sequence continues at coordinate 164,265 of PVKB01002742.1, read as the reverse complement.
CCCAGAGCCTTCAGTCCTTGCAAACTCTACCACCTCCTCCTCATTCTCAGGAGCCTTCAGGGGGGTGGGGGGGGGCAGACAGCAGGACTGGGGATCTAGGGGACCCCAACAGCACCAAGGTGCTTCCCCATAAAAAGACAGCAATGTAACAGGGACCTTCAGCACCAGGTTCAGGGCAATACCCAGGGCCACGCTGGGGGAGCCTTGACAACAGGGCATCAGGAAAGCATGCCAGGTGCTTCTGTTAAGTGATAGCAAAGTTGGGACCCATCTGTCCTACTTACTTAGTGTTTCCTCATACTCCCCACTCTGTTTTTATAACCAGATAAAACAGTTTAAGAGATTTTTCACAGTATGCCTTTTGGTGGGTTTTTTTTTTTTTCCTTTTGGTACTGGGGATTGAACCCAGGGCCTTGAGCGTGCCAGGCAAGTGCTCTGCCACTGAGCTACATCCTCAGCCCCACAGTATGCCTTCTGAAATATCATTTTTCATGATTTTTGAAGATTTTTTCAGTGATGTACGGTTTGGGTAAACAAGTGAGTTATAATAACTTTCTCCACAATGAGTTTCAAACTTATGTCCATTTTTCTGCCAATTCCTGCCATTCAGGAAATACTTAAGCAGATTTACCCCCCTGCTGCTGAAGACTGAACTCAGGGCCTTGATATATTTCTAGCAGTTTTTGTGGTTTTGGTTTTGAGGGTCTCACTATGTTACTAAGTTGCCTTGGCTGGACTTGTGCTCGCAATCCTCTTATCTCAGCCTCCCATACCGCTAGGATTATACAAGCATTGTGTCACCATGCCTGGCAAACATTATTTATTTATTGGTTGGTTGCTTGCTTTGTTTTGGAGGGGTTTTTTTTGAGTGACAGTTCCGCTATGTAGTTCATACCCGCTTTGAACTTGCTATGTAATCCAGGATAACCTTGAACTCAATATCTTCCTGCCTCAGCCTCCAGAAAGCTAGGATTAGTGGCATGTACCAGAAACCCCCCTAAAAATAAAAAGCATTCTGATAAAGTATACCAGGTATGTCAAAAGGATGACTGTGCTTCAATTATCAAAATGAAGAACATAAAGGTCATTTAAAAATGGAAGTTTTATATAATTGCTACATAGTTTAAATAAAAAAAAACTATATATAAAAAGTTATGCAAAAATATTCAAACAGTTCTGTTAAGATGCAGGAAGTCACCAGGTGTGGTGATGCCCATCTGCACCCAGCTACAGGGAGGCTGAGGCAGGAGGACTCAAAGCTTGACTCCCCCCCATCCCAGAAAGTTAGCACTATCATGTCTCAAATTTTTAAAATATAAAATAAAACGGCTGGGAGTATAGCTCAGTGCTTTCAGTTTCAATCCCCAAAGCTGAAAAGAAAAAAAGGGAAAGGATTCAGGAAGCCATGTTAACTAACTGAAGCACTAATATAATACTGCCTTTTAGCCAGGTACAGTGGTGCACACCTGTAATTCCAGCACTCAGGAAACTGAGGCAGACGGGTCACAAGTTCAAGACCAATCTGGACTTCACAGTGAGACTCTGTCTCAGAAAACAAAACCAATACCAAATAAAGCCTTTTAAATTAGAATGGTCAGCCAGAACGATGTGATATCTGAAAATAAACACCTACCAAAAAATAACCTTTAGTATTTTCAAAGCGATACTTTAGGCATGTGTTAAAAAGCGAAGTCAACATTCCGGGGAAGCTTGTATCATCCTTTTTCCCTATTTCCCCACCATCTCCTGCTCTCTCAGGCCACGGTGGAGCCACTAAGGAGCACCAGCAGCAGGTGACTGAATAACCAAAAACGTGCCGAGGAGCGAGCCGGGGCTCCCACCCGCTGTGCACACGGTACACACTGAACAACCCAATGAACCACCAGGTATTGACTATTAAATATGTAAGCTTAATAAATTCTGAAAACAAAATCCTAAAAGCTTTCTGACCAATTTTGCTCATGTGATCCCAACTTATTTTCAACAAAAATATCTCAATTCCCAGTTCCCCTAAATGGAGTGCTCCAGAAGCTCATGTAATTGCATAGTTTTATTTTTAATACTGTAAAGAATATTACACAATCTGGATAGGTTATCGTTGCCTTGGAAACCATAAGACTTCTGCAGTAAGTCAAAAAGTGCAAAATTACCACATCACATTAATGACTTTTAAATTTCCCACCCCAGCTGTCACAGGGATTGAAAAGCTGAAGCAGAACAGGCTAGAGCGCAGTCCTCTCACTCAGAACTCCAGGAAGAGGCAAGAGCAATCCTGATGATTAGTTCACTTAGTAAGTTCAAATATAAGTTCCATCCTCTACACTAACAAAATACTTTTAAAACTGCATGTTTAAGATTGAAGCTTTGAATTCAGAAGGAAGCACCTGTATCACGGCTGTTTCCCTCCAGTGGATGGTCGGAAGGCACACCTGAAACTCAGCACAGGAGGAACAGGTAAGGTCCCAGAAGGCACGCGGAGCTCTGAGACACAACTACGGCAGTACAAGTCCAGGGTTAGATGCCAGGCCAAGACTCTGACTGACTGGGTGGTGCTGGGCATCACCCAATAGCCTTCACACTGAGCTATATCCCTAGCCCATTTTTAGTTGTCTCATCTGGGCTCAAGTTTGCAATCCTCCTGCCTCAGCCTCCCAGAGTGCTTGGATAATAGGCTGCAGACTCAGGTAGATGCCAGGACTACAGATGAAAGATGTATGTTTCATCACGATGGCCACCATGACTTCAATGACCAGGCACCCAGCCTGGAAGCCTCCTACCATTTCAAGTTCCACAAGCTCCTCCAAGTGCTAGCAGAAGCTCACACTCTTAGACTGGAAGCCTCAGGTCCATGTGACATCAGTAGCACCCAAGCACAACTGCTTCTTTGGACGTGACCATGTTGGAAAGGAGCAGGGCCAGGCCCACCCCGCTGGGAGACCCAGCCTTCTCCAGGCAGCTGGGTTTTTCATTAAAACTATTTTCTTTCTATTTTTACTTCTAAATAACACGAGCACAGATAAAGCAATCCCGTTCAATGAAACCACTTCCTACATGTTAATGTGTATTAGATAACCCGACTAAAACAGCTGCATTTAGAGAATAAGCAAAGTAGTTTTACTAAGTGAACTGATAGGATCAAAAATACATAGGTGTAGAAAAGCATGAACATATGCTATATAGATTTTTTATAAAAAACATATCTTGTATGTCTGCTATGTGCATAAACACCATGCAAACTTCACTCCCAGGAGTCACAACAGAAAATAACTGTTTAATGGGGATAACACAAAAGAACAAAAAGAGGAATAAATTAGACAGACACTGTGAGGCCATTAGGTTTTCCATCTGAGGCACTATGTTCTAGAAAATTCTTGATGCAAGCAATTCTACAAATGATAGCAGAAAAACAGGAAGCACGTGTGTGCGGAGCAGAAGCAATACCTTAAAATGAAAGTCTGATCCTAGGCAGAACCCCAGGCTCAGGGGCAGAATCCAAACAGAATGAATGCAGAGAAGGCCTTCTCATGCGCAGACAAGCAAGTCTGAAAAGAGAATCTCCTGAAGGAAATATTGAGAACTAATTTTTTTTTTTTAAAGACAGCATTTCTTTTCTTTTCTTGGAATTGAACCAGGGACCTTGGGACTGAGCTATAACCCCAGTCTCTTTAAGATGTCTTACTAAGTTGCCCAGGTTGGGCTCAAACTGGTGTCCTCTTGCCTCAGCCTCCCAGAGCACTGACATTCGTAAATGTGCCCTGCCACACCCAGGAAAAGACAATCACGTTCTCAATGATGTCCATACTTAGTGACCAGCCCCTGGCAAGCCACCAAAGCAGCTTACACAGACAAGGACAGGCAGGGGCTAACCTAAACCCGTTTGTTGTGCCGTAACTAGAAAGTATCAAGGTTCTTTGGCTCCTATCAATACTATAACACTACTTATCCAGACAACCAGCCAGCCTGGCCACATCTGATCTGAAGGATCTATATGACACAAACCTTTTAGAAGAATCTTAGCCAACTAGTATACATCTGTAATTTTAGCTCTCTGGGAGGTTGACAGAGGAAGAAGTTGGTACCCAACGTGGGCCTTAGCAAGACTGTCTCAAAATTAAAAAGAGCTGCACATGTAGCTGAACGCAAAGGCGCTAGGTTCAATTCTCAGTACAGAAGAAGAAATGTTAAATAAAAAGCATCAAAATCCTTTTCTTTTCTAATGAAAACAGAGGAGGCTGTTTATTTTGCCCACATCAAACTACTGAGTTAATATTATATGTTCCAACTCTGTGCCAAACTCTAGGGATGAGCCAAACCAGAGACTGACCCCATATTCCACCTGGGAAGAAATGCCGGGCACACAGGTAAGCACAAAAGCAACTCTGGCCCGGCACTGCACTCCAGGGTCCTGCAGCAGCGCGAAGAATGTGACCGAAGGCTCTCGGTGCTGCAAAGACAGCAGTCCATGAGTCAGGCCTTCAAGGGGAGTCCCGGGCAGGAAGACTTGCAGGTGTCAGCGAAGTCCAAGGAGAGGTGTGAGAAAGACAGCCAGGCAGCAGCTGGCATTCAGGAGGGCCACAGGGACAAGAAGGGGTAGGAACAGGGTGGGTCACAAGAGGCCTGCACAGCACCTCTGATGTAAACATCGTGGACTCTGCCCCAGCTCCAGGGATGACACAGCCAGGGCTCCTCGCTCAGAGGACAACCAGGGTGACAATGGCAGGCTGTCCCACAGATGCATTCCAGGGTGTGACAAGGGAAAACAAAGGGCTCGATGAGAACAGCAATTGAGAGGTCAGGACTGAGAGCAGCTCGAGCCAGAACTGACCATCCGTCCGCAGCCTGACTCTGCGTGTGAAGGAGCGGCAGCTGCACGAACAGGAGAATTTCCTCCGAGTCTAACGGTGTGTCCAATGACGGACCGGCCTGCCTGAGCCGGGAGCTGGAAGCCAGGCTATTCCCGAGGCAGCGAGAGTCGCACAGGAAGATGAGCTTTATTCCACGGCACAGGGAGGAGACAAGCAGTAGAACAATTCCAGAGGTGGTGAGGTACAACCTCCTTAGCAGACTGGAGGCTGGCTCCGAAGGGGACTTAGCACATGCACTCTCTATGCGTAAAGATGCAGAGATCGGGCCAGCAGCTAGGGCAGAGCTGGGGTCTTTCCCAGCATTCTTCAGAACAGCCAGGTAGCACTGATACTGGAGAAAACAAGGGACCTTTGGGAGTCTCATGTTAAGCAAGAGCTAGCAGGGCAAAATGAATGCATAAAGGAGACTAAAAAGGACACATCAAGGACAAGATACAGGTTTCCAGCCTGGCTGCTGAGAAGATATCACTTCAATTAAGATCCAGATCAGATTGTAACTTTTTTGCATACAAGAATGAAAACAGGTGATAAATTTATAAAGGATATGTCTTGATGCACTTTGATCCCCAGCACTGCAAAAGCAAAACACAAAGCAATGACACGTCCTAGCCAGGCACAATGGAACACACCTGTAATTCTGGCTATGCAGGACGCTGAAGCTGCAGGATCCTTAAGTTTCAGGCCATTAGTAAAACCCTGTCTCAAAATAAAAAGGTCTCAGTGTGCAGGCAGGACGCAAGTTCTGGTGAAAGGGGCAGGCGGGGCTGAAGCAAAGCAGAACACCCCTGCACTGAATCCCTAGTACCACAAAACAAGTCCTAACAATGCTTGGTAAAGGTCCACTCTAGAGTTTCCAATGGAAAGTTTGAGCCTAGAGACTAGATTAACAGGCCCCACCTTTCTAGCCCTTAGCCCAGGGACAGCTCTGATCATCTCTGCCCAGCTGCACATATCCTAGCATGGAGGCATGAGGAAGCTCTGGGGAAAGGGACAGACAGTGAAACTGTCTCATGAACAGAACAAAGCAACTTTTTTTTTTTTTACTACAAGCTGTTTTTGTTTTGTTTTTGTTTGTTTTGAGACAGGGCTTACTCTGTAAACCGGCTGGCCCTGAACTCACTATATAACCCAGTCTGGCCTTGAACACAAGGCAATCCTCCTGCCTTAGCCTCCCAAGTGCTGGAATTACACGCGGATACCACCATGCCCAACTTCCGTGGTCCTGAGGAACTGAACTCAGGGCCTTGAGCTTGCTAGGCAAGCACTTCAACTGCTGATTATTCCTTCAGCTCCTCACTATAAGCTTTTCATACCCTGGGAAAAACAAGGGCCTCTGCTTAGGATAAACACTTTAGCAGATCTTGTAAGTGATGTGGGTGAAGTCTTTATTATAGATATAACTGTATCTCATCTACTACTAAGTTAGCAGCCCCTTTTTACGGGACCTTTGACTCAATTATCTTAATTTGTAAAAATTAGCCTTCTTTTAACTTTTGAACTAACATGGCGGCCCTCCTTCCTGCTTTGGGATACATGGCAGCCTTCTGCCAAAATTACAAAGGATCAAAAGAGGGTTCCTATTTTTACAAAAGGAATCCCGTAAGAAGGTGCTGCAAAGGCCTATTTAAACGCAAGTAATCATTAGTGAATTTAAGAAGAATTTACTAAACAAACAACAGCCTTAATGAATGTAAAGTTTACTGAGTATAAATAAGGCAATGCAAGATATGTAGGAACATTTTGGTACAAAAGTGAAAAATCTGAAAAGAGGTCTAACTGAATTTCAGGATATGAAAAATTCATTCGAAAGAAGGGAAAGCTGGCTCAAACACTGTGAAGACATAAACTCAGACTGAAGACAAGGCTGATGAACTCCATCTGCTAATCAGGAATGACACCAAAATAAGCAGGCAAGGTAGCTGGATATAATAGCTGACGGACAATTCAAACTGAACTAACCTCAGAATTTTGGGTGTGAGAGAAAGAGCAGAAGACTACACAAAATATGTAAAGAATTTATTTACTGAAATCATAACAGAACATTTCCCAAATCCTGGAAAAGAAATTAATATTCAGGGCTACAGGAACGGCACATTGGTTAAAGTACTTGCCTAACAAAAGCACAGCCCTGAGTTTGATTCCCCAGCACCATGTAAGCTAGGCATGGGGGCGCCTGCCTGTAGTCCAGCACTCGGGAGGCTGAGGCAGGAGGATTGCTGGGAGTCCAAGGCCAGCCTGGGCTACACAGTGAGTTCAGGACCAGCCTGGGCTAGAGTGAGACCCTGTCTCAAAGAAAAAAATAATCATTCAAGTAACAGAAGCTTATAGAACACCAATTAACCCAGACCAGAAAATAACCTTGACATATACATCATGAACAAAACTTCAGAAATTCAACACAAAAGGAAAATTAAAAGCAGTAACAGACAAGCAGACATTATAGTACCAAATCAAGCCCATTCAAATTACTGCAGATTTCTCAGTGCAAACCTTAAAGGCCAAGAGAGCCTGGAATGAAATCTTCCAAGGTTTAAAATAAAACAAGTCTCAACCCAGATTGTTGTACCAGCAAAATTATCTCTAAAAATAGAAGGAGAAGTAAAAATTTTTCACAAACAAGAAACCCTAAGGAATTTTGCAACCACTGGCCTAACATTGTAGAAAATATCTGAAGGAATCCTACACAGAGAGACAGAAGAGCAGCCCCAAAGAACTCAAAGGAAACATTGAAAGGGAAAGGATAACAAAAAGAAAAAACAAAGAACCAACACTAGAACAAGACAATAATAGGATTCAGCAAAAAGTTTATAATAATTACTCCCACTGCTAACGGTATTAACTTGCAGATCAAAAGATATAGCCTGGCAGAGAGGATAAAAAAAAAAAAAAGAAAAATCCCAAAACCCATGTTGGGGGTATAGCTCAGGAGTCAAAAAGCTTCCTGCGTTCAATAAATCATACTAAGGGACAGATGGACTTTGCAGATACCTACAGACTGTTAAATCTAATGTCAACGCAAGATCTCATTTTCTCAGCAGCACATGGGTCTGTTTCCAAAATAGACCATATCCTTGGACATAAATGTATACAAAAGAACTGAAGTAATTCAGACCACAGTGGAGTAAAACTAGACATGAATAACAAAAGAAACTACAGAAACCATACAAATACACGGAGAGTAAATAATACAATATTGAACACACCATGGATCACAGAAAAAAACTAAAAAACTAAAAATGAAAATAGAAGCATATCACAACAATATCTAAGGGACACAACAAAAACAGAACTAAGAGGGAAATTTATAGCTGTGAGTACACATATATATGAAAAAAAGACCAATCTCAAATAATGAATCTAACAACAGAGCCTAAGTCCTTGATTAACAAGAACAAGCCAAATCCAAGAACAGTTGAAAGAAATGATAAGAATCAGAGTGGAGATTAATGAAATCAAAACAAAAAAATACAAAAGATAATGAATCAGAGTTGGTTCTTCAAAAGGATAAACTGGATAAATAAACCTCTAGCGAGATTCATCACAAGGCAAGAAAACTTCACATCAATGCAATCAGAAATAAAAAAGATGAAATCACAACAGATACTACTGAGGTCCAAAAGATTACAAGAAACATATAAAACATATATATAAATTATATATGTGTACATATATAGAGAACATAGAATATACATTAATCTTATATAGAAAAGAAACAAAGCTTTTGAAAACATATTCCAATAAATTCAACCTATAAGAAATGTATAAATTCCTACACACATATAAAATGTCAAAATTGAACCAACATGTAAAAACTCTGAATAGTCTAATAACCAGGGACAAACTGAGGCAGCAATGAAGGATCTATCAACAAAGAAAAGCACAAGACCTGACAGATTCACCAGAGGATTTGGTCAGAATTTCAGAGAAGAGTTAGCACCAATACTTCTCAAACTCTTTCATGAAAACACTACCAAACTCCTTCCTGGAAGCTAGCATCATCTTGATCCCCAAACAAGACAAAGACTCAACAAAGAAAGAAAACTAGAGGCCAATTTCATTAATGAATATAGATGCAAAAATCCTTAATAAAATGCTTGCAAACAGAATGCAACGAATTATGAAAAAGATCATACACCATGGCAAAGCTGACTTTGATACGACCATCTCAGTAGATGCAGAAAAGACCTGTGACAAAAAACAACATGTTTTTCTGATTAAAAACTCTGAAGAAAATAGATGTAGAAGGACTTTACCTCAAGTTGAAAGAAGCAATTTATGTGCAATCTAGTCTAGAGGTAGGAAACTGAGCTAACAAGTGGTGATTTGAGTGAAATGAGTCAGAAGCAGAAGATTAAATATGTTAACTATCGTATGGTTTCTCTGATTTGGGAAACCCATAATACAGGTGTTCTGTAGAATCACATGGTGTGATAGGGGAAGTTATGGGTGTGGGGAAGGTTTGAGAAAGCTAAAAATGCGAAGGCATTGTAAAGTTGATGTTATATGTATGTGCACAAAATACTCGAATTCATTGTAAACATTATTGCATATGTATATTAATAAAAATGGTGGGAAAATTTTTTAAGAAGCAATTTATGATGATCTCATCCTAAATGGAGAAAAACTGGAAATACTTCCCCTCAAATCAGGAACAAGACAAAGATGTCCTTTCTCACCACTCCTCTTCAACACAGCACTCAAAACCTTAGCTAGAGCAATCAGGCAAGAGAGTGAAATAAAGGGAATACACATGCATAAGGAAGAAGTCGAACTACCCTTACTTGAAGATAACATGATTGTTTACATAGAGGACTCCAAACTCTTAGGACTAACAAAAAAGTCAACCAAGTTGCAAGATACAAAATCAATACACAGAAATTAGCAGCAGTCCTGTACAGCAACAATGAAAACAAGAGAAAATGATCAGAAAAACAATCTCACTCATGGTAGCATCAATGAAAACCAAATACCTAGGAATCAACCTAGGAAACAAAGGACCTCTATACTGAAAACTACACAGTATTCTAAAAAGAAAAAGAAATTCAAGAGAATATTATAAAGTGGAAAGGCACCCCCTGTTCCTGGATAAGCAGAACCAACACTATTAATAGGACCATACTACCAAAACTAATAATACAGAATCAACTCAATCTCAATAAAACCACCGACAGCATCTTTCACAGAAATTTTCTAGAAAAAAGATCTGAACTCTTATATGGAACCAGAAAAGCCCCAGGATAGGCAAAACAATCCTAAGCAACAAAGCAAAAGCAGGAGGCATTGCAATAGTAGACATCGAGTTATACAGCAAAGCAACAGTGATAAAAACAAATAGGATTGGCACAAAAACAGGTAGAGTAGATCAATGAAACAGAACTGAGGATGCGGAGACAACCCCAAGAGCCTTCAGCCACCTGATCTTCAACACAAGGGCTAAAAATATACACTGAAGGAAAGCCAGCCTCTTTAACAAATGGTACTGTAAAAACTAGTCAGTCACATGCGGACAAATGAAACTAGACTCACATCTTTCACCACGTACCAAACTCAAATCAAAATGGATCAAAGATCTAGACATTAAAATGGAAACACTGAACTTGCTGAAAGAAAAAATAGGCCAAACCCTTGAAGACACAAGTATAGGCAAGAATTTTCTCAATAAAACATCCACCACATGAGACAAGACCAAGAATCAACAAATGGCATTATACCAAATTAAAAAGGTCTGCACAGCAAAGGAATTAAGAGTAAAGCGAACTGACAGAACGAGAAAAGAAACTACCAGCTACTCCTCAGAGGACTACTAACAAGAATATACAGAGCTGAAAAAAAATTAGACACCCCCCCAAAAAAAAAGACCTAAACAAAAAAGACAACTGAAATGAACACATGAAAAAAAATATTCAGCATCTTTAGCCACCAGAGAAATGCAAATCAAAACAACCCTGAGGTTCCATCTAATCCCAGTAAGAATCAAAAAACAACAAAAAAGCTGGTGAGCTTAAAGGTAAAAAGGAAACCTCCTACATTGCTGGTGGGACTGTAAACGCACACAACCATTATAGAAAGCAGTATGGACAGTCCTCAAAAAACTGAAAATCAATATTCCATTTGATCCAGCTACACCTCTTCTGGGTATCTTCCCAAGATTTAAAGTCATCATATAATAATGATATATGTACATATCCATATTTATAGCAGCACAACGTGTAATAGCCAACCTTGGAAGCAGCCAAAATGTCCATCAACAGATAAATGAATAAAGCAGATGTGGCATAATTAGATAATGGAGTACTACTCTGCCATAAAGATAAATTTGAATCAGTTACAGGCAAATGGATGCACCTTGAGGCTATTATGCTTAGCAAAATGAATCAGACATATAAGTATCATATGGTTTCTCTAGTATGAGAAAACCAAACTATAAAGAAAGAAAAAAGAAAGATAGAAGAAAGTTAAGAAGATGGACTTTGTGACAAGAGAAAGAGGACACAAGGGGGGGAGGGGTGGGACGGGAAAAGGGGAGTAAAAATGATCAAGACACAATACGTAAATACACCAATTTCTCTAGCTGATTTAATTATGTATCACAAATATGTTAATAAAAGAATAAGCAAAGTAGCTATAAATCTAATGAAATAACGTAAGTATGGCGAGATATATGTAAGATATGTGTATAAGACATATACTACAAAGCTGCAATGAGAGGTATCAGCAAAGATTTATGGAGAGCCATCAGGCAGGTAGCTACTATCTCCATAGTGTGTGACGTCAATTCTTCCTAACTTGATCTATAGATTTATCACAACCTCAATTCAAATCTCAGCTAGCTTTTTTAAAAAATTTTTTTTTTTTTTGAGGCAGGGTCTCGCTCTGTAGTCCAGGCTGGTCTTGGACTCATGGTAGTCCTCCTGCCTCTGCCTCCCTAGGGCTGGATTACAGGACTGCACCACCACGACCACCTTGATGTAGTACTGGGGAAATGAACTCAAGGCCTGTGGTCACCAGGCAAGCACTTTAACCAGTGCCATTCCTCCAGCTCCTTAATCCCAGCCAGTTCTTTTGTGAACACTGAGCAATTCAATTTGAGCTGATCTGAAACACCAGAAGACAAGGACTAACAGCCAACACAAGAAGGACAGGGACAAAGCGCACTGGGAAGACAGACAGTGACTCACAGTGAGTCGACAGCCACAGTAACCAAGGCAGGGTGGCCCCAGAAGAACAGAGGACCACAGACCACTGAACCACTGGAAAGCCCAGAAGCTGGCTCACAAAACTGTGCCGGGCCACAAAGGAACCAAGCAATGCAGCAGGGACAGTCTCTTCCAATCGCTGTCATGGGAAGGACTGAACACACCCAGGCAAACACAAACCCCCAGGGACTCTCCGAGCAGCTCAGTGGAGGAGCACCAGCCCCCCAGACCTAAGGCCCTGGGTTCTGTCCCAAGCATCACAAAACAGAAAAATAAACAAAGTTCAACACAGACTTTACACTTACCACAAAAACTAAGTCAGACTGCTGACTTAAATATGAAATGCAAAATGATTAACTCCTAGAAGATAACATAAGAAAAAAACACGCCCCTGAGTTTAGCAACTACAGATATTTTTACATAAAATATCAAACTATGCTTTTTTTTAATTTGAGAAGTTGAAGCTTTGCACAGGGGCAGTATTGTGGCCAGTGAGGTTTATCCAAGGCATGATTATTGCTAATGAAGAGGGTGAACTTGACTAAAACTGAAACCTTCTGCTCTGTGAAAAACATTTTTAAGAAAATAAAAAGGCAAGCCAAAGACTAGTAGAAAATATTTATAAAACAAATATCTGACAAAGGAATGGTTTCCAAAATACACACAGAATTCTCAAAACTTAACCAGAACAGACGATCCAATTTAAAAATAAGCAGAAGATCTGGACAGACACCTCAGCAAAAAGACCATGCGATGGAGAGCGGGCGCGGGAGCAGCCACGCCACGCCCGCAAGTGGGCAACGGGAGCCAGGGTGCAGTTCAGCACGCACAGGGCCTGCGTTTGATTTCCCAGCACCACAGAAAGACCAGGCGGACAAGGCCGCCCAACAGGAAGCTGAGGCAGGAAGACTGCTGTGAGTTCGAGGCCAATCTGTGCTACATAGTGAATTCAGATCAATCTGAACTGCAGAGCAAGACACTGTCTCAAGAAAAATAAAAGGGTGGAAGCTGAGGTACAGCTCAGAGGTAGAACATGTGTTCAGCATTTTAGAGGCCCTGGGCTAACACCCCTTGCACCAGACACACACACACACACACACACACACACACACACACACACACACGCACGCAGCGAGACACCATGCATAATTATCAGAAGGACTAAACACCCAAAACACTGACCACACCAAATGCTGCCGAGCCACAGGAACAACTGAAACACTCACTCACAGCTTAAGGAATGGAAAATGACAGAGTCCCTCTGAAAGGCAGTTTCGTGGCTTCATACAAAATGGAACATGTCTGCCAAATAATTCAGCAATTAACATTCCTCGGTCTTTACTCAAATGAGGTGAAACTGTAAGTCCACACAAAGCCTGCACACTGAGATTCAGAGCAGCTTCACTGCCGACTGCCGACAACTGAAGCGGACTCGGAGCCCTTTAGTAAGTGAATGGACAACACTGGTGGGTCCCGACAACCGAATAGTATTCAGTAGTGAAAAAATGAACTAACACCCCTAATCCCTGCGACCCAGGAAGCTGAGGCAGGACTTAAGTGTTAGCCAGCCTGGGGCAATTAGTCAAACCCTTTAAATTGAACAGGGCTGGTGGTGTGGCTAGCATGTGCGCGGCCCTGAGCTCAACCTCCAGGACAGAAAGAGCCTCCAGGCCGTAGGAGACACCACGCACCTGATGTCTCCAGCCACGTGATTCTCTAGAAAATGCCAAACTACAAAAACAAGAAAGATGAGCAGGAGTGGTTGTCCGGGTGGAAGGAAGGGCCCTGAGTGAACTGGCGGCCAGCAGCCTGGGGCCGGGGAGGGAAGTACTCGGTCACACCGGGAAGCGCTGAAGGCAGCACCCAGAGCAGCCCGCGGTCACCACGTCAGCAGCACCTGCCCCGCAGCTAGCAAACTGCAGCAAGGTGTCACAGCGCACACGCCGGGATGACAGGCAGCGAGGGCCACATGCTTTCTAATCAACTTTCCCACAAGCCTAAAGGTGCTCTAAACGCTAAAGCCATACATTTTTAATCCACTTCCTCGCACCCTCCCCACAGAAACTGAGAGAGGTAGGGGCTGAGCGGGGGTCTCCCGAGACCCCAGCTGACACGCATAACGGCGCCCTAGCTCCCACAACCCAACAGCAAGAAAAGCTGCAACCTCTCCTAAAAACGAAGCACAAAAAGGTCATAAGGGGCTGGAGAAATGGCATAATGGTTAAAGCGCTTGCGCAGCAAGCTCAAGGCCCAGCGCTGGATTCCCCAGCACCACGTAAGCCAGGTGTGGTGGCGAACGCCTGTGATCCCGGCACTTAGGAGGCTGACGCAGGATGGCTGCCAGTCCAAAGCCAGCCTGGGCTCCATTGTGCTTTTAGAACCAACCTTGGTTAACGAGCGACAAACAAGAAGGACGCAAATAGCTTCCAATTTACTAAAGGCAGAGAAAACTAGCCCTGAAAAGAATAAATGGGCAAGAGGCTTAGAAAGTGTAATTGCAGCTTCCCTCAGTAAACAGCCTGGCCCAGGAGGAAGTGAAAGGACGAGCAACTTGCTGACTGTCCGATGGAGTGCGCACAGCTAGGCACATGCTGACACCAAGTACATGATGCCACTGCCACCAGTGGTGGGCAGTATGGCCATACTTTACACCTCAACACAAGGCATAACTTAAATATAATTTACTAAATACGTAAGAAAATAATTGGTTTATCATTCACAATCTATCTAAAAAACAGTCAGGGAGCTGGGATGTCCTCAGCAAGACTCTGGATTCAATTCCCCAGCACCACAAAAGCCAGGCTTTGGTAGTGCTTGCCTATAATCCCAGCACTAAAGAAAGTCAGGCAGGAGAGTGTTTGAGGCCAGCCTGGGCGACATGGTGAGTTCAGGACCAGCCTGGACTACAGGGTGAGACTCTTACCTCAAAAAACAAAAAAAAGTCATGTTGTTAACTTTGTATTTAGGAATACAGTATGTGAGCTGCTACAGAACATTCAAGTACTGTCTAAAGAAGGTTCAAAAATAATTGCATAAATTCATAAGTAATATTTTTAATATCTGGCACATAAATGGCAAAAAAAGTTTCAATCCAAGAAGCATTACTCAGAAACGGTATGTCAGAATTTCTGATCTCCGGTCATATTATTTTCTAAAAAAGTAACTCATTAAGATCTCTGTAAAAGTGTTTTATAAGTACGTGGGATGTGTTTTTGTTTGTCGACTGAAACAAGAACTGACAAGAGAGAGCCACATGAAGAAGGCAGGAAGGCTGGGGTAATTAGCACACAGGGAAGGACCACTCCTGGCACAAGGAACCTCAGAAGGGGCAAGAATGCCTGTCCCTAACCTGAGTCGATGCTGAGCCGCCTCTCCATTTGCTGGGAAGTAATCTTTCAGCAAAAGGAGCAGCGGGGGAGAGGCTGGCCTATGAATAATGGCTGGAAAAGTTCCCAGGAAGAAATCCCAGCGATGCTGTCTACAACTGCAAACAATACCCATTGTATCTCAGGCTGACGCCCTCGCCCTGGTCGCTTCTGCAGCCGAAAGGCAGAGAACGTGAAATGGAGAATCTTTAGTTCTACCTGGAGTTTTCTAATTTGTTAAAAGATTTTTGTAATACTGAATAAAGTTGTGCATGTAATAATTAAGTTTTAAATTTGGAGTCATGTAATGTACCACCGTCAGGTCTTCTGTGGTCACCAAGTGCTCTCTGCCCGCCACGCCCCCACTGAGCACACACGCACAATGACACCAGAAGCCAGGCGACACTGCTTTCCCTTCTGCTGCAAAGCCTAATCCCTTCAACACCTGGGGTCCACATGCAACGCCCCTCGGGTGGGTGCAAGAGCACAGCAGATGGAAAGGCACCAGGGGGTATGGGTTAGAAGTTGCACCATCCAAACCCCAAGATGCCAAATGCCCATCACACACCTATGTATCTGCCAGGAAATCCGGTTGTAGGTTTGACGATGAACAAACCAATGAAGTAATGCTAATATTAGTTCCATACTTAGCACTCAGCTAAGATAAGAAACGAAACATTCAGCCTTAACTAATGCACACTCTTCCCAAAATAAGTGAGTGGTTCACATTACTGAAAAAACTGTAAGAACAATCAAGTGTAAATTCATATATGCCAAAAATAACAATTCAATTTTTAAAAATTATCAGAGAGCCAATACCTACATAAGAAATACAAAGAGAAATTAACTAAAAGAGTATACTTCAAAAAAAAAGAGTTTGGAGGATCCTACAGTTAAGACACACTCTGAGACCAGATATCCTGGAAAATTAAGAGAAAAATATTTTTTTTCTTTGACAAAGGTCTTGATCTATGGTCCAGGATGGTCATGAACTTGCAGCAATCCTCCTGCCTCAGTCTCTCAAGTGCTAGGATTACAGACATGCCAATGAATCTTTCTGTGTTGCTGGGGAACGAAGCTCAAGTCCTTCAGCATACTACACAAGGACTCAAACTACTATTTCCCTTATCCTAAGAAAAATAATTTAAAACACACCCAGAAGAAGACAAATTCACAGGAGAAAATAAAAAAAAAGGAGTGATAAAAAGCTGTTCCCATGGCAGGACTGATTCAACGATGATGCTAAAAGGATGAGTCTAGCAGTACAGCCCCACGGCACAACTCCTGCCTGGTGCACAGTAGCACAGCCCATGGCACACACCTGCCTGGTAAACGTGAGGCTGGGTTCAACCTCCACTTCCTCAAAAAAAACAAAACAAACAAATAAATAAATAAATAAATGAGCAAGATACTACATAAGCTAGGCAGCTCTGGGAAAGTCTATCTTATTCCCATATTATAAAATAAAAATAAAGGTTAAATATAAAATGCTTTTGAGAAAAACATTCCTGTAAAATATTAAAGACTTAACCAGATAACATTTAGATCTCAGACTTTTATTACTTTCTGGTTATAACAGGGATAAAAGACCCCAAATTACAACTGGTTTATGAAAAAACTAATCAAATAAATGTTATTAGCTATTAAATGTAAAAAAGACACATTATCTTTATGTGATACTTACAAATCTTTGAAAGTATCGTCAAGTAATTAGGAAAGAAGAAACAAAGTAATGTCTTAAAACATAATGACAGCTTTAAAACATGATGTTGCACACCTGCAACTCTGGCACTCTGGGAGGCTGGGGAGGATTTCAAGCATAAGCCCAGCCTGAGCAACTCAGCAACTTAGCAAAATCCTACGTCAAAAAAAAATGTTTTAAGTAGCTCATAAGAGGCCTCAAATTCAACCCCTAGTACCACAGAATACAATGATATTTGAAGGAAGAAACAAAGTGTGTGAAATTATGGTCCAGAAATCAGGTGGCTTGAGTTCCAATTCAACATAAATCACTTGTTGTATAACATCAGGCATTTAATCTCTTAGGATAAGACAACCAGGGTTCAGTGAAAACTCCTTCAATGTCTTTCAGTATCAAATGAAATAAGGCATTTACATGGCTAGGCAGGAGGATCACAGATTCCAGCCCAGCCTGGGCAGTTTACTGATTTAACAGGACCCAGCCTCAAATCAAAAAAATAAGAAATGGACTGCAGCTGTAACTCAATGAGAAAGGCCGGTGCTATCCCCAAAACCACAGGGAGCAGAAAAAGAAAGCCATAAGTCACAGAATGCTACATTATACAAAAAAATTAAGTCCATGCATTTGTCTTATTTCAGCAACTTCATAAAAGTTATTACCGAAGAGCTAGCCACGGTGTGATACAGTGTGCAGAGCGTGAGCAGGCACAAAGGAGCCACCCAGAAGGCCCTGTGCCGGCCAGAGGGCACAGTCCCCGGGGGGACGTACCCTGCCACTCCTGCATCAAATGGACCAGCCCTACCTGACGCAGACGCTATCAGCTCTTAGTCCTCAAAGCAACTTTCTAGACTGCACCCTCCTTCCTTCCTTCCTTCATTTATTTTGAGACAGACTCTCGCTCTGTAGCCCAGGTGGGTCCTGAACTCACTGTGGAGCCCAGGCTGGCCTTGGACTCATGGCAATCCTCCTGCCTCAGCCTCCTGAGTGCTGGGATTACAGGCGTGCGCCACCACTCCCGGCTTAAGTGGTGCTGGGGAATCAAACTCAGGTACTTGGCATTTGACTTAGTGCTTGCGAGGAATGTGCTTTCACTGCTGAACCATCCCCTCCAGCCCTGCACCTTCCTTCAAACAGTGCATAGTGCTGGTGACACACTGTGTTTGGAGAACACAGCACCAACCTGCACACTGTATATGTTTCTCAAAACCAGAGGAAAAACCCCACCCAACAAAGCAGTAGCCGCAGCAAGGACGTGCGTGGGAGTGGGCGCACCAGGCAGCATTGTAAGAGCTCTAAGGGTATTACATCACTTATTTTTGACAACTGCAAATACAGTACTACTCTGATTTTATAAATAAATGAAACAAGCAAATTAAGAAACTTGTTGAAAACCATGCACCAGAAACAGCAACTCCCACCCAGATGACCTCAAGAGCCATGCACCAGGTCACCAGGTCACCCACCGTGCGGGGTCCAAATGACACAAACTGGGCTTCTAACCATACGTGAGAAGCCAACGACAGAAGTGTTCTGATGTCTCTGATCATGTGACATCTCCTTCACCATTTGCAATATTTTCTTGAAACTTAAAATCATTGTTGTACAAAAAGAAATATGCAGTAAGATGGGACTAGATACGTCATTTAGGGGCAGAGCGCTGCCCAGCAGGCACAGGCCCTAGATTCGGTCCCCAGAACTGCAGAAATACAGAAATAGGTAAGTAAATAAATAGAACATTTATGTTATAAAACTAAAAGAAGATTGTGAAAAATGAAAAAGGTGCCTACGAAAATGAAAAACATTTACTAATCAAAAACATTCCAAATAACATTAAAACAGTATTGGTACTAGAGTAGCAAGATTGATTTTGTTCTCTAAATTTGCTAATATTTGGTTATGTAACTCACGCAACCAACTTCACAAACATAAAAACAACGAACACAATGTTACCACATTAACCCATCAAGATGTCTGCTAACTCAAGGCAGGAGGCGACCTGAGAAGGCCGCAGTGCTGACAGACCACCTGGCATGGACACCCGGGTCTGAGCCCCAGCAAAGAAAACAAAAGGGAATGGAAACAGGAGAGGGAAGAAGGCAGGCTGCTCAAAAGGGAAGAGAGAAAGACAAACGATGCTGGCGAGGCAGAGAGAACAGGAGCCCCATGCACGGCGCCGGGACAGTGTGAGGTGGGAACAGCCACTATGCAAAGAGCGTGGCAGCTTCTCAAACAATGAAGCATAGACCTCAGGCCATGGTGCCATAAGCTAGCTTTCCCTGGCCCATCGGAGGCAGAGGCAGGAGACTCTTTTGAGGTCACAAGTTTGAGAATAGTCTGAGCAACATAGAAAGATTCTTTTCTCAAAAAGAATTAAACATAAAATTACTCTATCATCCAGCAACTCGACTTTCGGGTCCACAGTTACGTGAAGTACACGCAAGGCCTCAGAGAGATAATGGCCTCCAGCCTTATTCACATTACTCCGAAGAGCCAAAGGTGGTAGGAATCCAAGCACCTACTAACAGATGGAGAAACAAAATGTAGTTGTACATGTAACAGAATATGACTCAGCCTTTAAAAAGAAGAAAAATCTGGTGCTGGAGGAATAGCTGAGTCATGAAAGCACAGGGCCGTGAGCTGAATTCCTCGGCACCACATAAACTGGGCACGGTGGCACGTGCTTATAATCCCAGCACTCAAGAGGCTGAGGCAGGAAGATTACCACAAATTCAAGGCCAATCTGGGATACACAGTAAGTTCAGGACCAGCCTAGACTACAGAGTGAGACTCTATCTTAAAAAGAAGACGGAGGAGAAGGAGAATCTCAATCATGCTACAACATAAACATTACAAAAGCTCTGAAGTATTATGCTAGGTAAAATCAGTTAGTTACAAAATGACTAGAGCTATAAGCCTAGCTACTTGGGAGGCTGAGGCAGGAGGACAGCAAGTTCTAGACCAACCTGGGCAACTTAGCAAGATCTTGTTTCCAAATTTAAAAAGAAATTTAAAAGGCCCTGGGTTCAAGTCACTGGCAGTACTGAAAAGAAAACAAAAAGGTAAACAAGGTGAATTTTGCTCTGTGTACCTTACCACAGCTTTTGAAAGTAGTATGTACTAAGTACAGAAACTCTTAGAAGGCATTCACTATTTCATCTCCCAGAATTAGTTTTTTCACTGTTTTATTAATATATTGTGATACATAAGTTACAATGAGCTTGAGTATTTTGTGCACATATATATGTATATATTTATACATCAATATTACAATCCCTTTCCCTCCACATTTTTGGCCCTTCCCCACCCTCCCCATCCCCCTCCCAACTCCCACTATCACACCCATTTGGTTCTATAGCACGCCTGCATTCTGGGCTTCCCAAATCAAAGAAACCATGCTATATTTAACATATTTAATCTTCTGAGTTTGACTCAATTCACCACTCTTTAGTTCAGCTTCCCAACCCTAGAATGGGCCACGGTGGCCGTATCTTGTTGTCTCTTCTCTGGGTCCAGCAGAGCCCTTTATTGGGATGATTTGCCAGAGGTCTCTTTTCGTGTACATTACTGTATCTTTGTTCAGATTATTATGGCCTTGCCCACCATTTCCCGTAAGAACTATAACAACAGAATTCATAAGGTTAGAAAATGTGAGAAAGAGAGAGAGGTTAAATTTCAAATTCTTTAAATGAGTACTGAAAAGTCAATGTTTGTACATTCAAAAGACATTTGGGTTTATTGTGGTTTGGATCTGGAATGTCCCCAAAAGTCTTATATATTTGAATTTTATAGATTTGTCTATATAACCACGTGCTGTTGGGACATAAGGGCCTAGTCTGACGGTGTGGATTAGACGCATGTAAATTATATTACAGGCAAGTAAATTGGATTACAGGCATGTATTTTGGATTACAGGTGTGTAGTGGGGGTTTACCATACCTTCCACACCTGGATCCAGGAGGGGCTGGTCACTGGGATGAGATCTGGCAGGATATACAAGCTGCTTCCTGCCTTCCTTAGAGGACTAGTCTCAAAACTCAACCTGCCTTGATCTGTCTTCCTGTGTGTAATGTCTTGAGAAGCTGCCTTCACCTCTGCCTCTACCATGTGCTTCCTTTGCTGCCGGCCGCCCCTGTATGGACTGTGACCTTCTGAAACTGTGAGCTAAAATAAACGTTAAAACTCTGAGCTAAAATAAATTTGTGGATGTCGGGTATTGAGGCACAACAATGAAAAAGTAACTAAGACAGGGCTATCACTACATCAACTGGTTTTCTTAGGTTAAACTTACAACAAAAGACAGAATAAATTAATTGCTACATGAAATGAACTTACGTCTATATCAAATTGCTATATTAAATGAAGCTGTCTAAAGTGTACTACATGGAAAGCAATAGGCATAACAGCATATTTAGTTATTTCAGAAATTTTTAAGTTCTTTCCCAATGAGGAGCAGGAAGAAATGAGTAAGATCATTATTACAAATTTAGTTGCAGAGCATGAATGCCATTCCTCCAGCCCAGTTAGTACTATTTTAATGGAATACCACTCAAATAATTGATGTCTACTTTTTTGTTACACTTTCTCTTTAGATGTTTCTTTTCCTCCACGTTCTTTGGTGCTGCTTATCTCTCTGTCTCTAAAATTCCTTCAAGCATTTTCTTTAAAGCTGGGCTAGTGGTCCAACAAAGAAAGAATGTTTAAGGATTCTTGGTCACAAAAAATTTTTACTTTCCCTTCCATTTTCAGGGATACTTTTATGGGACACATGTGTTGACACTTGCTGTCTTTTAAAGCCTGGAAGATTTTGCTCCAGGCTGCTCTGGCCTTTAAAGTTTGCACTGAGAAATCTGTAGTAATTCAAATGGGTTTGCCTGTTTTTCTCTTGCTGCTTTTAATATTCTCTCTTTATGCTGAATCTCTGAGGTGCTGATTATGACATATTATACAAGTTTCATTACTGGTTGAAGTTATTTGATGTTTTATAAGCTTCTTATATCTGAAAATTGATTTTTTCCCTAGATTTGGAAAATTTCCTTGCATGATTTCAGTAAATAAATTCTTCATATCTTTGGTGCTGTCTTCTGCTCTTTCTCCCACACCCATAATTCTGACGTTGGTTCCCCCTGAATCACCCATCAGCTGTTGTATCCAGCTACTTTGCTCATCTCTAATTCTGGAATCATGCCTCATTACAGCATTTGTTTCCCCAGCCTTGTCTTCAAGGTCTGAAATTCTGTCCTCACTATGTTTGAGTTGACTTCCCTTGCTTTCAAATGAATTTTTCATATCCTGATTTTCAGCTAGATTTCTTTTCAAAAATTTCCACTTCTCTATCAAAATGTTCCTTCATATCTTGCATTTCTTTTACACCTCAGCCAACTTTTTATTTGTGGCTTCTATGTGCTCAAGTAAGCTTTGTAATCATTAAGCCCACTATTTGTTTAGTAAGTTCCTCCTTAATCCCGCTGATCATTGCTTGCATTTCTTTGAGAACATCTTATTTGAACTCATTTGCTTTTTGACTTCCTTGCGTATGAGTTCCACTATTTCAGGGCCCATGACATTAGTTTCTGGGTCTCAGGCATTTCAGGGTGTGTCCTCTTGACTTGTCTTCTTCCCATGTTTCTCTTGTTGACAGATTTAACTTTAAAGGCCTGAAGTTTTCTCTGAGTGACTATGAGGGTATATAGGGAGCTGAATAACTTCTGAATTCTGTGCTGGGAGTTGGCAGTGACGTAGGACCTAACAGTCCATTGTAAATCCATTTAATGAATATTGTCACATGCTTTTGTAAGTCATACTACATCTTATTTAAGAAAAATCTTATTAGAAATCCTATTAATCCCTTTCTTACAAATATTAATCTTCCTTAGAACTGAAATTATTTTACTTAAAGCTTAACTGTAAAGTTTTTTTAACTTAAAAGTTCAAAATAATTAAAGCATAACTTTTGGTCCATGAACTTAGGACGGTTTGGCCTCAATCCCCTTCACATTACTAGTTAACTCCAGCAAAACCCCGCTGGTAAGAGGCTATGTACCTTGCTACATGGGAGTTAGAGTACACTGGCCTCCCTACTTCTATTCTCTATCCTTTTTGTTTCTGTTTTTGGTGTGGGACTGAGCCCAGAGCCTTCTCACTGAGCTAAATTCCCAGCACTTTTTTTGTTTTTATTCTGAGACAAGGTTTTGCTAAACTGTTAAACTGTGCAACTGGGTGAGATCATGCTTCAAAATAAAAATAAAAAGGGTTGGTGTTAGCAGCTCAGGGGTAGCATGTGCCAAGCATTCATGATGGAATATGTTGAGTTTTATATGGATTAAAGGTCATGTCTAAGCGTATCTGAAAGCCAGCAAGTCGGGATGCAGTACCAGAATAAGCCCCTCTGTCCAGAACCCCAGGCAGGAACCTAGCAGCATTCCTCTGTTAGTGAACCAGCCACGGAGGACAGCCACTGCATCTACTCCAGCTCTGTACCATGGAAGGCTAGCAGGGAGCAGAGGTTTTGCAAAGTCCACCTCTGGCCCTTGCTCCTAGAGGAGGAACAAAGCCAGGCCTGGAGAAAGTAAGGTGCTACTCAAAGATGCAGTCAGCTCGCAAATCAGAGTCCAAGAGCTGCTGCCAACACTTGCCCAAGGGGATCCTCACCCTACCCTCACCCCAAAGCCTCCAAGCAACCACTTCAGATCCCAACAGGGACCTTGTGAAGGATCATACCGATACTACACCAACACCAGTGGCACCTCCTCAGAGGACTGTGCAATCCTCAACACAAGGAGAAACCTCAGGAAACAGGAAAGAGCCAGACAGCAGAGTGCTCATCTGTCACAAACTAAACCCCTATTTCTACCCTGCCCTTCCAAATAAGGATATATAGAGAGATACCCTGTCTCAATTAATAAGGCTAGAAGCACAGGAAGAAAATAGGAACAGGGAAACCCATGTTGGAACCTACTAGTTAGCAGAAGTTCCTATCCCTGTCTTTGTTTCCAAATTAAACCACCTACTTTGCAGCTTAAAAAATAAAAAAGAGGAACAAAGATTTTCCATTCTAGAATTCCACTGTTGGTTAAAACTTCTATCTACCTTTCTTTCTTTCTTCCTTCCTTCCTTCATTTATTTCGTGGCACTGGAAAGCCAGGGCCTTCAATTTCAACTACACTCTCAGCCCATTTTTATTTCTGATTTTGAGACAGGGTTTCACCAAGCAGCTAAGTCCCCAGGCTAGGCTCAAACTTGGGATCCTTCTGCCTCAGCCTCCCAGAGCACTGGTATTACCTCCAGGACCAGCTTTTATTTCCGTTTTTATACCCATCAAATGATGTCACAATTTGGTCTCAGTTCCTAGAAACTTTCTGGGAAGTTCACTCAATTCCCATCCTGACCACTAATCCATGCCTCATGCACTAAGTCAATGAATCCTATCTCCTAAATATCCCTGAGATTTCTCCAGGCCTGTCCCGCCCACCAGTCCTATCACCTCTCTGGTCTCCTTCCCAATCTCCTGCTTCCACTCTCCCCACCCTGTGTGTGCATCCTCCCCACCATCCACGCTGCTCCACCTGACCATGAAATCCTCAGTGATGCGGGCCATCAAACTCTCAGGCAGTAGTCGTTAGCTTACATAAGAAGGTTTACACGTTCTTTTCACTGTGTGTGTGCGTGTGTGTGGATCGAGCCCATGGATTTCACACTGAGCTACAAGCCCAACCCATTTTTATTTTTGATTCTGCAATAGAGTTTTGCCAATTGCTGAGTTGACCAGGCTGGGCTCCAACTTGGGATCTCCTGCTTCTACCTCCCAGCATTGACTTCTCTTTGTTTTTTTTCTCTTTTTTAATTTTTTTTTTATAACAAGTATGTATTCTTTTTTAGACAGGGTCTTGCTCTGCAGCCCAGGCTGGTCTTGAACCCACTGTGTAGCCCAGGCTGGCCTTGGACTCCTGCCTCAGCCTTCCAAATGTTAGGATTATAGGTGTCTGCTGCCACATCTAGCTTATGTGGTGCTGGAGAACCTGAGGGCCATGTGCTTGCTAGGCAAGTGCTCTAACCATTATGCTAGTCCTTCAGCCCAACAAACATATTATTTACAATTTAAAAAATCATGATTCCAATTTGGGAGCTGTTACAACTGACTCCACTTGGAATCCATTCCTCTCCTTGCCTGCCAGTTAAGGCCAAATACTGTAGCCCCACCTAGCACCTCCAGCTCTGCCGCCCAGCACATTTGCCAATCCCCACCCTGGGCACTTCAGCCACCAGGATTGGCACGTCCTCTTCATCACCTGTGTATTCCACGGCCCCTGCATATACTACGAAGACTAGCAAGAATCTGGAGTCTGTTCCTAGCAAGCTGTTTACCTTCCACTAACAGTTATGATCAAACATTAACCTAAAAAGAATAAAGTGTCTTTATGTCACATGGCAGAGCCTGGCTTGTAACTGATCTCTCCATCCCACCATCACACCAACACACTAAGCATCTTCCTCCTCATCAGAGCAACCGATGCTCTTAAAGGGACAAAATAAAGGGGTGCTGTGCCTCTAAAGAGGTGCTGACGGAGGAGGTGACCCAGCACATGGCAAATCTGCTTAGGAGCAGGAAGAATAAAGAAAGACAACAACAACCACTCTCCGGTTTGTAGCACAGCTATTCAAAGTGAAATGCTACGAATTGCTCAGGTCATAGCGAAAGTTAAATTGGAAAATAATTTCTTTCACTTCTGTTATAAAGTCAATCACATTGGTTTTGTTTTGTTTTGTCTTTTGAGACAGGGTCTCATTATGTACTCCAGGCTGGCTTTGAACCCATTATGCAGCCCAGGCTGTCCTCAAACTTGTGATCCTCCTGCCCCTGCTTCTGGAGTGCAGGGCCTCTATTCCTGTGCCACCACACATAGCTGGCCACTTTGAAAAGTACGTGACTGGCTTTGCCTAACTTCACTTTCTTCTACTTAACACAATTAAATAAAAAATACAAATATTGTGACTTAATTAGATGTTCTTTTTGATTTTAAGTTACACATATTTCTCCATTTCAAATCATGTAAACTACAAAACAAAACCTGGAACTTTAAAAATACTAACCACAGAGGTAGGGAATTTGCCAAGCATGTCTTGAGACCCTGGGTTCAATTCTCAGTATAGCACAAAGAAGATATTTCATTCTTTTCATTGAATTATATAAATGAAATAAATGAAATCAGCATACAGCTTTGCTCAATGCAGATTTCTAGCAAAAAGAATAAATCAAGAAAAGGACAGGAAAACAGGACAGAGAGAGGGGCAGTTCAGTCAGTTGTTTGGGAGCAAATCTAAAGATCTTCAAAGTTTCTGCACAACATTATATAATTGTGGTCTACTAAAAAACAGAATGATCATGACCTTAGCTGTGATGATGAGATACATGATGGTCTGCAGGAATGTTCTGATTTACAGAAGCTCCCCCAGGGAAGGTGCCAAGCAGACTAAGGGACAGTGCTGCTCTTCACAGAAGTCGGTTTCCTCCTGATGTGATGTCCTCTCCCCCTGAAGTGCTGGGCACCGCCCTGCCACTTAGCTGAGGCCCAGCCCTGAGGGGCAGGATTATCATAAGTATTTTTTAAGTGACTTAAACAGTAGGTAAAGTCTATTACTTTAGCTTTAGGTGAGTTTGTTGTCAATTTTTCTTTCCTTTGAAGAGTTTCCTGTGGTCCCCCCTCCCCCACAACCCTGTGAGTCTGTGCAAACACAATGCACTCACTCCCAAAGCCACGCGTGGCAGTCAACCACTCGTCCTTGCCTCTCCGTGGAGGAAAAGGACAGGGTACACATGAGATGTTGGAGGGCCACGGTAAACACACATATGAGGCCAAGGCTCATCTAACACAGCACAACCTTTGACCATAAACTGTTCTGGGGGAGAACGGGCTACAGTGTGATCAATGCCAGGACCTTGGGCATGCCAGGCAAGCACTCTACCTCCAAGTTACATCCCTGACCCCGAAATTATGTTTGTAAATAGAAAATACACAACAAGACATGTCTGGTGGCAGACCTATAATCCCAGCACTCTGAGAGACGGATGCAGAAGGACTGCAAGCATGAGCCCAGCCTGGGCAACTCAGCAACTTACCCAGACCCTGTCAATAATTCAAAACTCTAATGAGCTGGGGCAGCTCACTGTGAAGGTCCTGGGCTCAAGCCCCAGAAAAAGAAAACAAGTAACAGATTTAAAGCCTCTACAAGGAGAGTGTGTCATTACATTAGCAAAATTTATTTTATCTCTTAATTCCCAGTACCACACAGAAACAGATCTTTCATATTTGAAATTAAAGATGTTTTATGTGGATAGCAATTATCTGAGAGCTTTAAAGGTTTTTACCTCTCTTTGATCCATCATTCACTTCTAGATAGGACATGAACTCTCAATAAAAAGAAAACCCAAGCCCTGCCGCAGCACTCAGCCCTGAGTTACATCCTGCCACCTCCTGCCAACACCTTCATCCCTCACGGAGGGAGTCGGAAGAGCTATTACAGGAAGTGTTAGACTATCAGCTATTTATAAATGGACAAAACTCTTTAAATAGCTGTGCTGGCTACCTCCTTATGGTTTGACCTAAAATGCTATCTATTTTTAAGAAATGGTCACGTTAGTTATACAAAATGTTAACATGTGCTCTAAAAATAAAAAGGTTCTTAGCCCTTTGTTTTGAAATCCAAAAGTAGTACTAGCATTACACAGTTACACATTACTAGATTTTAAGAAGTTCATGTTTTAAGACACATTCTTAAAAAAAAAACACCACATGGTCTTACTCTAATTGTTAACAAAAATATTCAAATTGTAATACTTGGTCTTTAAATCCTCTAAACTGATGCGCAATCCTCACTGTGCTACATGACCATTTTTTAAAAGTAATTCACAAAATTTTTTGTGGGGGTAGTCCTGGGGATCGAACCCAGAACCCTCACATTGAGCTACATCTCCAGGCCATTTTTCAAAGCAGGGTCTCATTAGTTACCAAAGTGCCCAGGCTGGCTGGACGCTGATGCAGGCCTATAATCTCTTGAAAGATGAGGCAGGACTGTAAGTTCACACTCAGCCTGCGCAACTCAGCAAGAACCCATCTCAAAACCAAAAACTAAAAAAATGGGTCAAGAGTATATAGCTCAGTGTGAACGGGTTGGATCTCTAGCGCAAAAACATATACATACACACATACATACATACATACATACATACATACATAAATTGCCCAGGCGGGGCGCAAACTTGTAATCCTCCTGCCTCAACCTCCCAGAGTGCTGGGATTACAGGCCTATACCAACAGGCCTGGCTCAAATTCACAATTTAATATCATACATTAACTTATTTTTCCAACATATCAAGTTCAAAAATATCATACAAAAGTAAAAATGCTTAAGTCATTGACATCCATTGTATTAACAAAAAACCTTTTCCAGAGACCTACTCTGAAACTCAGAGAAATGCTCTTCTCAAACTGCTAAGACAGCAGCACAGGAGAGTAACTTTCACTTAGCACGGCAAACAAGTGACTCCTAACTCACCTTTCCACAATTATTATCCTTAAAGATTAACATTTTGCTTCCTGATTATTAGGCACCTCCTCATCTCCAGACTTTTCTTCCTATATATTATCTTTGCAAATATGCTCAAGCCATTACTTCCAAAAGTAAATACTTTCTAGGGATTTAAACTACGCATAAATTGATACGCATGAAATATTCCCTTTACAAAGCTATTCTTCACAGTATTAGTACCAGAAAGAGTGGAAAGAGCCTAGATGTTCATCAAGCAGAATGACTGAATAAATTATGGAATCTAATAAAATGGAATACAATAAAACCATTAGGAAGAATAATGTATCTCTATATGTAAGATAGATAATCATCTTCAAGTTATATTTGAAGTTAAAAATAAAGACCTGTACAGTATTCCACTAGTCATTTTGTTTAATGATCTATTCAGCACACATGTAAGAGTATGTACACACACACACACATGTAGGAAAACACATGCACACACAGGTCAATCTCTCTGACAGGACCTTCAAGAGCAGCTGCCTCTAGAACAGAAAAGGATTCCTTGCACAGGAAAGACAGGTACACTGTCCATCTTCATGCACTTGCACTTACTAAGCACACATACTTCACATGACACTTTTTAAAAATAATAATCAAATGGGCTGGAGCAAGCCCAAGGCTGAGTTAGATTCTCCAGTATCACATAAGCTGGGCGAGGTGGTACATATGCCTATAATTCCAGAATTGAAGAGGGCTAGGTAGGAGAATTTGCATGAGCCTGGGCTACATAGTCAGTTGAAGACCTGCCTGGACTATGGAGTCAGATCCGGTCTCAAAAAAAAAAAAAAAAAAAACTAGGGGCTAGAGGAATGGCTCAGCGGTTAAAGCACTTGAGCAAGCGCTAAGCCAAGCGCTAAGTACCAGAGTTCAATTCCCCGCACCACATAAACTGGTGGCGCACGCCTGTAATCCCAGCACTCGGGAGGCTGAGACAGGAGGATTGCCGTGAGTCCAAGGCCAGCCTGGGCTCTGAAGTGAATTCAGGACCAGCCTGGACCACAGAGCGAGACTCTGTCTCAAAAAAAAAAAAAAAAACCTAATCAAATATGCTTGACTCCTTTCATAGACTGATAGCTCTTCAAACAATGGATTGTCCTACCAAGCTTTTTCATACTAAATTTGAAATGACTGCAACAAAACATGGTATGACCCATGAAGTCTATGATATTTAGTCTCTGCTTCTTTACAGAAGTATGCCAACTACTGCTCCTATCAAATTTCATTTTCAAAAAAATTCCCTCAGACCTCAAAAAAATAAAGTTTTAGAAAGCCCACATTATAAAAATAATTAATTATAAACCAATGTCTACTTCATTTCTGCTAAGATAATTAACTTTTAGCCCAGTATCATGAAACATGCCTGTAATCCCATCACTCAAGGAGGCTGAGGCAGGAGGCTCACAAATTTGATCCCTCTCTAGGCAATACAGCAATTTTAAAACTCATTCTCAAATAAGGTTAGAGATACAGCTCAGTGCAAAAGCCTTGGGTTCAATCTTCAGTATGAAAAGAAAAGAAAGAAAGGAAAGAAAGAGGATGAACAAACTTAAAAGAATTTAAAGATTATTTGTACCATAAATCTGTGTCAAAAAAATCTAAAATATACTAGAATGACATTTCATAAGCACTTGTGTAAAACAGCCATTTAACAGAGAAAACTGATTACTAATCTAACAATTCTAAGAGGGGGAAAAAGTTTTAACATTTCAAAATATCTATTTTCATTACTAGTATCTATTAAAAGAGACTCTCAAAAAGCAGTACATAATTTTCTACATAACCACCCATTAGACCCAGTTAGCTCTAAGTACTTACATCTAACCCCCTACCTCATGTAGTACCATGCTAGTTCAGGCTTTCAAATTGCCCAACTGAGCATAAATTTGCAATGTTCCTGCCTCAGCTTCCAGGAGTGCTGAGATTACACATCTGTACTATCATGCCCAGTTAAGATATTTTTTTCTAGGAAAGATAATTAAATCTATTTTAAAGGATTTTTATCAAAACATATTTTACAATTTAGCACATTTTTCAAAATTTAGTAATTGGTTTTTGAGACAGATGTTACTCTGCAGTCAAAGCTGATCCTGAGCTACCTATGTAACCCAAGAGAGTTGTGATCTCCTGGCAATCCTCCTATGTTAGCCTCCCAAATGCTGGGATTATAGGCATGCACCACCACACCTGGCTAATTCACATGTAGTGTCAGAAAAACCAGACCCAGGGCTTTATGCATGCTAGGCAAGAGCTTTACCCACTGAACTACAACCCCCGCCTTCAATAATAACTTCTGATTGTATGTTATACCCCCAACCTGTACAAGGCCCTGGAATGGGAATAATGACCCTTTTGCAGCTAAAAGTTGATGAGAAATATCAGTATCACGCAAGTGATACCAGATACATTGAGAATAAAAAGAGACGCGCAGCCAAGGCACACTCATAGTGAACAAAGAAAGGCTTCTGGGAGTGAAGCTATCTGAGTTGGGTAGTGAAGTATGAGCAAAAGTTTGCCTGGTTTGGGAAGGCCAGGGAGCTGGGAGGATTGACAAGGCAACACCCCTCTAATGAATGCAGAACAAAGAAAACAAGATATGAAAGGACCAAGGAAATCCTAGAAAATGTGAGTAGCGTGCTGCTCCGGAAGGCTGCGGCTCGGACACACAGGGAGACTCGGCAGATGCGTCAGGTTCGAAAGGCTCTTGCCTTCAGGTGCCAAACTA
This sequence comes from Ctenodactylus gundi, assembly GCA_004027205.1. Taxonomy (NCBI): domain Eukaryota; kingdom Metazoa; phylum Chordata; class Mammalia; order Rodentia; family Ctenodactylidae; genus Ctenodactylus; species Ctenodactylus gundi. Next base: position 132,829 of record PVKB01002742.1, on the reverse strand, counting down.
AGGAATTAACATTGGATCTGTTCTTAAAGCACTGGAAACGCACAGTTATCCAGAAAGAAATGTATGATTTAGTTCTGTAGGAAAGACAGCGGCAATAACTCGAAACCTGGACTACAGTGACGAGACCAACTCAGGCACTGCACTATTAGCTATGGGCCAGAAGAGACAGTGAGGACACAGACACCACAGCAGCAGCTACGCACTGACAGCAACTCGCTACATCCCCAGCTTCCTGCGTCTCTGTGTTAAAACGTCCCCTCCTTTAAACTGAGTGGTGGCACACACCTGTATAATCCCAGCACTCCGGAAGGCTGAGGCAGGAGATTGGCAAGTTTCAGGCCAGCCTGGACAACAAACCTGGACTCAATCTCAAAAGGAAAATAAAAGGGCAGTGGGGATAACTGGGGATATAGCTCAGTGTGACAGTATTGTATTTAATCCCCAGTACAACAATTTTAAAAAGTCCCTTTTATAATTTTCCTTTCCTCCCCCCCACCCCTTTTTTTAGACAGGGTCTTGCTCTGTAGACCAGGCCGCATAGCCCACACTGGCCTCAAAATCACAGCAATCCTCCTGCCTCAACCTGGATGAACTGAAACTCTTAGAAGTTCTGGCATATTATTATCAAACTCAAAGTCCCTTACTATTCTGGAGAGCCCCAATAAAAATGCACATACAGCCAGGAACAGGGTGCACTCAAGAGGCTGACGCAGGAGGACTGCCATGAGGTTGAGATCAGTCTGGACTACAAAGCAAGACAATGTCTCAAAAGGAAAAAAATATATGACCTATTTTAATTGCAAAACAATTGTGAAAAATCCATTAAAATCAGGCAGATAATATCTTACCTATAAGTATCTACACGTACTTACTGGTGAAGGATTTCATGACATGCATTAAAGCCCACAGTCAGCAACCACTCACCTGAAACCCTTCAACAAAACTGAAACTGTAACTGTAAGGTGTCTGTCAGGCACTTTACTTTCACTAATGATACCTTTTAAAACCACACATCCAGAAAGGTTCTTTTGTTGGCCTGATTCAAGAGACTAAATGAAGCAAACCTGAATAGTAGTACTGTTAGAAACTATGCTAAACAGCCACCTGTGTCTGAATGTCTTAATGATAAAGAACATTTTAATAACCAAAATAAGCCAGGCAGGGTGGCATAGCCCTCCAATTCCATCCCTCTGGAAGTCTAGGACAGGAGGATCACAAGTCTGAGCCTAACCCATGGAAATTCAGCAGCGTAGTGAGTTCCCATCTCCTGTCTCAAACATGAAAAACTGGGTTGGAAATGTAGCTCAATGTGAAGGCCCAGGGTTCCATCTTTGGTATCATAAAAACAAATACACTTTCTACTAACAAACACAAGCTTTGTTGTATGAATTCTCACTCATACTAAAAAGCGTAATAACTTTTGAAGCTAGGAGTATAGTTCAGTTATAGTGTGTGTTTAGCATACATAAGGCTCTAGGTTCAATCCCCAGTACCAATAAATAAATTTTCAGCTTTTTTTTTTTTTTAAAGAGCATCAGAGTTCCTTCAGACGGAAAAAGTAAACACACATGACTTGAGACAGAGTCTTGCTATGTAGTCCAGGTTGGCCTCGAACTCATGGCAATCCTGCCCCAGCCTCCTTAATGCTAAGATTACAGGCCTCATATCACCAAGCCTGACGGTCATTTTAACCATAGTTGAAACTTTTTGTGTGTGTGTGTGTGTGTGGTACTGGGGATGGAGGCCAAGGCCTTCACACTGAGCTATACTCCCCATTCCATTTTTAGTTTTGACTTTGATACAAGGTCTTGTTAAGTTGCTAACCTGCAAAGGCTGGGCTCAAGTTTGTGATCATTCCTGCCTCAGCTTCCAAGAATGCTGGGATTAGACACTTGTGACTGTGGACCCAGCTAAAAATAATTCTTAAAAGAGAAGCAAATTCTGGGTGCTAGGGACACAGCTAAATGGTAAAGTGTTTGCCTAGCACAAAGCTCTAGGTTCAGTTCCCCAAGCTCCACATAAAAAGATTAACAAGGCATGGCAGCACACACCTGCAATCCTGTAATATGGTGACACATATCTAGAACTCAGGACGCTGAGGCAGGAGGATTGCCCTAAATTTCAGGCATCCTGGGCTCCAGAATGAGTTCAGGACCAGTCTGGACTACAGAGCAAGACCCCATCTCCAAAATAAGAAAAAAGAAAGAAAATAAATTCAGGTCTTCCACTGCATAGCATGGTAACCTATAATTAATTTATAATTATACTGTGTATTTCAAAGAAGCTATGATTTCGAATGTTTATTCTAACAGAATACTTGAGATGTTTTCCCTGATTTAAACATAACACAATTTATACATCTGGTGAAATAGCACACAATACTCCACAAATACACACAATATTTATGTGTCAATTAAAAATGTGAAAAACTCAGACATGAGTCTTACATTCTAGCCTAATATAAATTTATGAAACATAGGATAAGCCTAAATTAAAGTCCTAATTCTTGGGAAATAACATTCTAAGGTCTTATAAACTGTAGCATTAAACTATAAGCAAAAGGCTTTTTTACTGGTATTGTGGGATTTCTTCTAAACACCCAACCAATTTGTTGGTATATACATTACATACACCAGAAATCGTTTCTCTTTAACAAACCCATGTGACTTCTCTCTTGTTCCCTAAAATAGCATTGAACATTTTTCTGAGTTAACCAAAATCAAATCTGCAGAGAGCTAAACTAAAATTTACCATTAACACAGTATAAAATCCTTTACTATGCAAATATGGATCATAGTTTAGAACCGCCATTAAAAACTTTTGGTTCTTTCAAATCTCTAGGAATGAACGTTAATCCCACTGTTAGGCCTGATAACACAAGCCTGTAATCCCAGCAGTCGGGAGGGTGAGGCAGGAGGATTGCCATGAGTCCAAGGCTAGTCTGGGCTACACGATGAGTTCAGGAGCAGCCTGGGCTAGAGACCCTGCCTCAAAAAAAAAAAAAAAAAAAAAAAAAAAACACAAGGTGAAAGGCAGGTAAGGATAGAGGCCAGAGTGAAGGCCCTGTTTCCAATCCCTAATATCACCAAAAACCCAACACTAATCCCACTACCTATACATAACAGATATAAACACTTTAAAGCCACTAATCTCAACCACACCCTTTAATCCAAGAGGAAAATTTTTAATAAAAATGCCTATTAAAACCTGTAGGTGCTATGTTCAACTAGTGCTTTCAAGTTCTAAAATATTTTTTTAAGACAGGGTCTAACTCTCTAGCCCAGGCTGGCCTTGGACTCCTGGCAATCTTCCTGTCTCAGCCTCCCAGAGTGAATTGTGCACAACCAGGCCTGGCTTATGTGGTGCTGAGGAATCGAACTCAGATACGTAGAGCCTGACTTAGCGCTTGCTAGGCAATCGCTTTAACCACTGAGCCATTCCTCCAGCCCATCAAGTTTTAATTTTTTAAAAAAATAACTATTTTGAAGGTACACAAACTGATCTTAAAGCAGCTTTATTCTAATTAACAAATTCCACTCAAGATGGAAGTATATTCAAAGCAAGAACTTTATTAGAAGAAATATTCAAAAATAATAAATGAGCAGGAATTAAATTGTGCTTTTTGTTGTAAACCCAGACTGTCCAAAAGCAAATCAGAAGCAGATTTTTCTCAAAACATGTCTGCTAAAAGGTTTCTTTAAAGTAAAAATGAATTCTAAAGTACACTGTAAAGCTGGCATGAGTACAGAAGGAAAATACCACCTCACAATTACTTCATACCACGGATGTCCAAATACCAAAACTAAACTGTGTCGGTTTAGAGTGCCCCATCTAACAAGTACAGCGGATGTCCTCAAAACGCCGTACCACCAATCCCAGTCCCTTCCATGCTGCAATGTGCACTCAAGAGCACCTAGTAATTACCTCAGCTAATTACCAGAACTGCTGAGCACCCTACCCTGTACAGCCACTACTACAGGAAAAATTATCTGCAGTAGTAATTGGTTAAGCTTGGATAGTATTTGGTAATCCTAACGATCCTTTCGGAGACACTTTAACACTGTGTTTAGCTGTTCCTTTTGTGAAATTAGTACACACACCCCCACTTACTTTGGTCCTACAATTCTTAAACCAGGCTGTTGACATTACAACAGAGTGTAGAGAGACAAATATTCACTTAAAATCTTACTAATGTCACTGTGGTAGATAATCCGTTTATTCAAAAGTGTTCCTTCACAATCCCAAAAATTCTCTTCTGAGGAGTTTGGCGTCTTTAGAATCTAAGAGGAGTGACTGGCCGGTCTTCCCCGGTTCCCAATCCCCGCGGGCCTCCCGCGGGGTGAGGCAGAGCTGAGCACTGGTTTGAACCTTCTCTTTGCAGGCAGGGATCTGGTTCCACCTGTCCTGCCCGTTTGTCCTCGAGCATAAGGGCAGACTCATTAACCAGTTCGCCTTCTCGTGAGACAAGGAAAGGAAAGGGCTTCCCCGGTTGGGTCCTGCGGTTCTCCCTCAACCCGCGGGAAGACAAATTCAGGCCCAGTTCCGGGTCACTCCAGACTCTAATCTTGGTAACTGAGGTCCACAAAGAGGGCTATTTGGTAGAGGGCAGGGTGGAGGCCATGAGGATACCGTAGAGGGCCGGGCTGGTGGCACCGGCCTGTAATCCCCCGGGGCCGCAGAGGCGGAAGGGCCGCAGTACAAGGCCCGCCGGGCCAACTTAGCAAGCAAATAAAAAAATGGGGAGGAGACAGCTCAGGGTGAAGGTCCTGGGCTCAGTACCAGGGAGGGAGGAAGAGAGACAGACAGACAGACAGACAGAGAGACAGACAGAGAGACAGAGAGACAGAGAGCGAGCGCCCGCCCTAGGCACTCACGGGGCAGCCAGGAGTAGGTACCAGAGACGTGGGAGAACTCTAAAGGGACCTCTTGCGACGCCCGGCGCATCTGTCGAAGGCCGCTGCCTTGCGGGGCAAAGGCTGGGGTTAGGGGCAGCATTCTGATCCCAAAGCTGAGACACCAGAGGTGCAGCAAGGGAGCCGTCGCCAGCCAGCCAGCCTACCGCGGAACTGGCAGGGAGGACTGGGCGGGCCGGCCCCGGGGACCGCAGCCGCGGCGGGGCGCTCAGAGGCGCGGGCCCGGGGGACGCGCCCGACGGGCTCCTCGGCGGCGTTTCAAATAGCCGCCCCCGGGAAGCGCAGCGCCGATTGGAAGTTGCTCGGCGACCGTCACCACCCCGGGGCCGGCGCGGCAAGTCCTCAAAGGAGTCCTCCGGCCCCGGCGCCTCCCCACGAGACGGGACCCCGCAACTCCACCGCCAGCCCAGGTGCGCCCCGTCGGAGTGCCGCCGCGAGCCCCAAGGACGCGGACCCGACAGACGACCCCGAAGAGGCCGCGCGGGGACTACTGAAGGCACGAGACGGCACGCGGGAGGCGGGCACGGGCACTCCTCCGAGCCCGCGGGGACGCGGCCCGCGCCCCTCCGCTCCCGCCCCCTCCCCCCGGGGTCGTGCCCCCGCGAGCCCGCCGCCCCCGCCCGCGCTTACCCATCTTTCCGCCTCGCCTTGTAGACGTGCCCGTAGGTGCCGCGTCCCACTTTGCACCCTTCGTACTCAAACAAATCCTCCACCCGCTTCCGGCCCTCCGCCAGCTTCGCCTTGAAATCATAATCCATTGTCTGCTTCCCCCATAGAGGCGCCGGGACGCGGGCCGCCGCCGCTCAGTCCCTCCTCCTCCTCCGCCCCCCGCTCCACTTCGCCCACAGCCGCTTCGGGGCGCGCGCGCTCGCCGCCCGCCGTCCGCCCTCAGCAAGGGACTCCGGGGCGGCCGCGGCAGCCTCCTCCTCCGCCTCCTCCTCCTCCGCGGCGGCGGCTCCCGCAGGCACCCCCAGTCCCGCCTCCCCCCTTCATTTCCTTGTTTTGGAACCTGGTGGGCCGCGCCGTGGCTTCCTCGAACTCATTAACGAACCAGCCCGCCCGCCCCGAAGCCTCGGAGATTTGTGGGAAATGTAGTTCCAAAGACCTTCAGAGCGGCAAGTCTCACTGGCCTTAGAACTACAGCTCCCAGGCTTCTTCAGGAGGTTTCGGCCTCGCCCCACCGGCCAGGGACGCCTGCGCACTGCCGCCGCGCCGCCCCTCCCCCTCAGATAGCGCTCCACGCTCAGTTCCTGGGAAATAGAGCAAAGTTGCTTTCGGCGAGCTCGTGGACGCTGAGGAAGAGGAGGCCCTTCCAATTCTGATGGGAAGGAAGTACTCCCGCCTTCACTGTACTGGGGCGGCAAACACTGAGCAGCATCTAACAACCGCCCTGCCCAGCAGTTCGCTCCCGAGATTAGCAAGGCGAGGACTGTAGTGGTTTCCGCAGCAATTGGCCCGCCTATCACCCCGCCCCCTAGCTCGCCGCTCATTGGCGAAGACTGAAGAATGACGTCCCCTCCTGTGCGTGGGTATCCCCAGGTTTTGGCTTCTTTCCCGCTTTTCATTGGTAAGAGGATGTAGTCGCTTCTTCCTGATAGGCTGATCTTTTTTCTTGACGATGCAAAATCCTTACTTCAAAACGTGAACTTTCAGCGATTTCCTGTTTCTTGCAATGATCTGAGGAGGATGTGTAACTTCTGAGCCCCAGCAGGCAATCATCCTGTTCTTGGCGCTCTGGTAGCTTATTCTCCCAGCAGACGCGGTTCCCGAAGCCAAATCATAGCCATCTGTCTAAGGAAAATTAAAGCGCCTGGAAGATGCAGGGAAGACTGGGAAGGTGTTTTTATAGCCTCCTTATTAGTGACGTTCTCCTATATTGCTTGAGAAAGTCCCTTTCGTCGTGGCAAACGTTGGTTATGTGTTGGGGCTCAGAACACACCACCCCAGAATGTGACGGCAGACCAGAATGTGCCACGCTAAAACATGCTTCTGGGGCATATTGATTATTTTAAGCTAAAAGAAATCGAGAACCAGCCAACACCAAAAAAGCTCTTCAACTCCCACTGCCTAAATTTAAATAAAGTATAAAAGATCCTTCCATAAAGAGAAATTTACACTTAACAGAGGAAATATTCATTAGTAAAGGCATCTGGGGGCTGCAGGAGTAGCTCAGTGGTTAGACAACTTGTGTAGACAGTGCAAGGTCCTGAGTTCAGTTTCCCAGAACCACATAACCCGTGTGTGGTGGCTCACTCCTGTAATCCCAGCACTTGGGAGGCTGAGGCAGGAGGACTGCTGTGAGTTTGAGGCCAGCCTAGGCTATATGGTGAATTCAAGACCAACCTGGGCTACAGAGTGAAGTTCTGTCTCAAAAAAATAAAGGCATCTGTGTCAGGAATTGACCCCCAGGCTCCCAAATGTTTTCTGTAGGTCAGGATGCTACATAAATTTTGACCAGCTTTTTTTTTTTTTTTTTTTGAGACATGTTCTTGCTATGTAGCTAGGCTGGTCCTAAACTCACTGTGTAGCCCCAGATAGCCTTGAACTCAAGCAATCCTGCTTCAGCCTCCTGAGTGCTAGGGTTACCGGAGAGCACCACCATTTTCAACTAATTTTTATTAGGTGCTGGGGAATGAAACCCAGGGCCTTGTGCATGCTAGGCAAGCGCTTTGACCACCAGCCCTTCTTATGAGTCTCATTTTTGGTAGATAGATATATAATTAAAATATTTTTCTCTTGCACAGGGCACAGTGTTGCAGCTACTACTAAGGTAACTGAAACAAGAATTTCTTGAACCCAAGATCTTGAGACCAGCTTGAGTTGTTAATCTCTTTGTTTGTAGGTTGGTTAGTTGGTTAATTGTTTCTGGTACCTGGGATTGAGCTAAGGACCTTTGCATTGATTGAGCTAAGGACCTTTGCATCCTCAGTCCTTTATTATTTTGAGACAGGTTCTCCCTAAGTCATTAAGTTGCCCGGGCTGGGCTTGCACCTGCGGTCCTCTGGCCTCAGCCTCCCAGGTGTCTGTTTGTCTGGTTTTTGTACATTTAATTTGCAGATTAGCTGAATAACATAAAAGTGTAAAGGGATGTCATTTTTTTTCCTAACCCACAATGACATGCCTAATGTCTGATATGCTTGGGATGCAAACTTAAACATAATTGGTGCTAGGATACAATTGGATACAATTTATATACACATGCAGTAGGAGCAAAAAGGAGGGAAGGGTCAGTTTTTATCTCAAGTAATAAGGAAAGTAAGCTAACCTACAATTAAAAATATATAGTAGACGGGTGAGGATGTAGCTCCGTGGCAGAGCACCTACCTAGCAGGAGCAAGACCCTGGGTTTGGGGGAAAATTATATTTTCTCTCTCTCTCTCTGCCTGCTAGGATTTCAGAAAATATTGGAAAATTAGAGAGAATAAAGAGAAAGAAAGCTAGTGTTTTCACAACAGTCCTCCTTCTAGGAAACTTTTTCAAATCTTCAATGTATCATCAGTCAAAAATCTGAGTTGAGCACCTGGGAGGCTGAGGCAGGAAGATTGCTATGTGTTCAAGTTCAGCATTGACTACAGAGCAAGACCTTGCCTCAAAAGAAAAAAAACTGAGTTGTGAGCTGGACGTAGTGGTGCACACCTGTAATCCTAACACTGGGGAGGCTGAGGTAGGGGGATTACTGTAAATTCAAGGCCAGCCTGAGTTTCATAGTGAGTTCAGGAACAGCCTGAACTACAGAACAAGACCCTGTCTCAAAAAATAAAAATATATTTAAAAAACCAGAATCTGAGTTGCTCTTCAGTGTCAGACACTATCATAAGGGCTGGGGATACCCACTGGCCTTTTTCCATTGAGGAACTAAATGTACTAAGCAAACTCACATGCAAGCAAATTAAAAATAAACAGCGTGGGTACAAAGAGCATTGGTGAAGTAGTCAGGCCGAGTCTTGGGTGAGTCAGGACCAGACCTGGGGAGGAGGGAGCTTTCAGCCAAAGTTTGAAGATGAATGGGACTTTACCGAACAACACATGGGAGACTTGGGAGCAAAACCTATTTTGGGTGGAACATTATGTCCACATATCACGGTACATGATCGATTCTGGGAAACCCAACTTGTTTGAATATTACAAAGTAAGTCGGGGAAAAACCAGATACAGAAAGACAAGGCAGGTGAGCAGAAGGGAGATTATGGGCATGTCAAATAGGTTTTAGAATAAACTGGGCGTGGTGGTGCACGCCAGTAATCCCAGCACTCGGGAAGCTGAGGCAGGAGGACTGTCGTGAGTCCAAGGCCAGCCTGGGCTCCATGGTGAGTTCAGGACCAGCCTGGACTACAGAGCAAGACCCTGTCTCAAAAAAAAAATAGGTTTTAAATTGCGTTATTGTGAAGGCAATGGGAATCCATTGAAGACTGCTCAGGGCAGAGGGGAAGGATCTCAGTGGACAGAGCCCTGGCCTAGCATGCACAAGGTCCTGGGTGTGATTTCCCAGTGCCACAGAAAAGATTCAAGTCCAGCCTGGGCTAGAGTGAGGTTCTGACTGGGAAAAAGAAAGAAAGAAAAGAAAAAAAAGAATGAGCTAAGACACTCTATCGTCAGTCTCAGGAATTAAAATAAAAAAGCCTTTTGACAGCAATGTTTGAGATAGAGAAGGCAGCTAATGTTTGGGTGTGGAATGTCCCCCAGAAGCCTCATATGTGTGAATATTGGGAAATATCTGTTGATTTCCTATGCTGCTAAGAGGTGGGGCAGGTGACCTTCAAGGGGCAGATCTCTGGGACATGATCCAGTGGGGGCAGATCACTGAGGCGTGACCCGGAATGAATATTTCCCTCACTAGCCCCGCCCTTCATTTCCTCTGCTTCCAGTCTTGCCATGCTGTTAACAGCTTTTCTCCACTAGGTCTCTACCATGACCTTCCACCATGGCCCGCCACTGTGAAGGACTGAGATCTCCTGAAACTCTGAGTCAAAGTAAACCTTTCCTCCCTTCCGTTGTGGGTGTTGGGGATTGTGTCCTGGCAATGAAAACTTAAGCAAGATAGAAGGTAAAAACAGGGCCGAAGGAATAGTAGGTACAGCAGTTAAAGCATTTGCCTTACAAGCGCAAGGCCCTGAGTCCAACACACAGGAGGCTGAGGCAGGAATTCAAGGGCTAGCCTGGGGTACATACTGAGTTCAGGACCAGTTTACAAGACCCTGACTCAAAAAAAAGTTAAATAAATAGAAAGTAAAAATAATAAAAGAGCTATTGTATTAATAATGGTAAAAACAACGATCTCACCTGGAATAGCATGGTCAGGAGAGTCACAGGTTCAAGTCCATTTTAGACAATGATTTTGTGAGACCCTATAACTCTGGTGACGCAGGCCTGTCATCCCAGCACTCCGGAAGGCTGAGGCAGGAGGATTGCAAGTTCAAGCCCAGCCTGACCGACGTAGCAACTTAATGAGATCCTGTCTCAGGATTAAAAAATCAAAATGGGCTGGGGATATGTCTCAGTGTGAAAGCCCTCAATCCTCAGTACACAAAAACTTTTTTTAAAAGCCAACCTTGGTGTCTTAAAACAAGAACTGATCATCCCACCATTTAAAGGTGGTCAGGTATCAGACTTGGAGATGTGTCCAGGGCCATACCCTCTCTGAAGCTGGCTGGGGGCAGCATTCCACTTGGAGATGTGTCCAGGGCCATATCCTCTCTGAAGCTGGCTGGGGGGCAGCATTCCACTTGCTTCCCAGCTCTCGTTGTTGCCTAAGGCTGTGAGCCTCCACCCACAAGGCAGTACACCTCCAGCTGCTGCCTCTGCCTTCACAGAGCTGTCTTCCTGTGGTCCTTGTACCCAGTTTCCTTTCTGTTATGGGCTGGATCAGGACAGTCCCCCCAGAGCCTTATATATTTGCAAGGGTGATTGGATTGTAGCGTTCACTGGATCAAGTAGATGTATCAGTTGATTTCTATTGTGGTTAAGAGGTGGGGTCAGGCTGGGAGGGGCAGGCCACTGGGGGTGTAACCTGGAAGGTGTTCTGCCAGCTGTCACCGGAGGAACCGCTCTCCCACCCCAGACACTTCCACCATTGCCAGCCATCCATGAATGGACCAAGACCTTCTGAAACTAAGCTAAACAAAGCTTTCCTCCTTTAAGTTGTGGGGGTCAAGTATTGTGTCCCAGCAATGAAAAAGCGACTAAGACAATTCTTTTTTTCCCCAATCCTGGGGATTGAACCCAAGGTAACACGTGCTAGGCAAACCTTCTACCCTAGAGCTGTTCCCCAGCACTTATTTTATTTTGAGACAAGATCTTGCTAAGTTGTGAGGACTAGCCTTGAACTTTCCATCCTTTTGCCTCAGTCTTGCAACCACCTGAGATCACAGGTGTGCACATTTCTCTATGTAAGGATACTAGGGACATTGGATTAAGGGGCCATCCTAATCTAGGATAACCTTATTATTTAACCTAAGGACATCTGCAAAAATGAAAAGCCATGCACCGTGTGTAATCTGTTAGAGTCCAGCTGCAGCGACTTAGCAATTTAGTGAAACCCTGTCTCAGAATCAAAAATTAGATAAAAGGAACTGAAGAAATACAGACCCTCAAATTCAAAGGCTCGGTTAAAAAATGAGCAATAAAGAATAGGCAGTTCTCAGATGAAGTTCAAATGGCCAGTAAATACAGGAAAAGATGTCCAACATCCTTAGCCATTAGAGAAATGTGAAGCAAAACATTACGAAGACACCATCTAACCCCAGGGAGAGCAGCATATGTCAAGAATTCAAACAGCAATCAGTGCTAGCGAGGTTGGGGGAAAAGTAACCCTCTTACACTGCTGGTGGGGTTGTAAACTGATATAACTGTAATGGAGGGCAGTATGGAAATTCCCCCAAAGGCTGATCCCATTTGACCCAGCGAGTCCTCTGCTGGGAATCTTTCCAGAAGAGTTGAAGTCATCACACAACAGTGATACATGCATACTCATGTTTTTAGTGGCACAACTTACTAGAATAGCCAGATCTCAGAAGAAGCCAATATGTCCGTCAGCAAATGAACAGATAAAGACGATGAGGTAAAATTACACAATGGAGTACTGCTCTACCATAAAGAAAGATAAATGTGAATCATTTGTGGGAAAATGGATGCACCTTGAGACCATGAGGTTTCGCAAAATGAATCACAACCAGAAGATGAAATGTATGGCTTCTCTAATATGAGAAAACCAAACCATGAAAAGTAAAAGAGATGGAAGAAAAGAGACTTTGTGGAGAGGGCAAGGGGCCGCGGAGTGGGGGTGAAAGGGATGCAGGCGAGACACGGAGACAGCCTTTCTCAGGACCCCTTTCTGTCAGTGGAAGCTTCCACCCCTCCATTCTTACTTCCCCTCTTTTCTCATCTGTACAAAGACACAACCCACTTTACAGCTTAAAAAAAAAAAAAAGATGTGGCTTTGTGTTCCCGGCACGCTGGGTTGTTGAGGCAGAGGGACTGCAAGCTCGAGTTTAGCCTGGAAAACTTAGAAACTTAGTAAATTCCTGTCTCAGGAGAAAAAAATATAAGGAATTGGATTCATAGCTCACTGTGAAGATCCTGGACTCAATATCCAGCACTACAGAAGAAGAAGGGGGAAACAAACGCTTTTTTATCCTTTGATGCTTGGGATTGAACCCAAGGCCTTGGCCAGGCTAAGTGCTGGGCTCCCCCAACCAGGCCTCACCACAGCCCTAATTATACTTATTACAGGAAACTTTTGCTAAATAAATTATTAATAAGGAAGATGATTTGGAAATTATTTTCTCTTGTCAATAGGATACCCAAAAGGATATACACATGGGTATCTTTAGTTATGTTGAAATTACACAGCCACTTCAACTTCCTAGGACTTCTGCAAGCCACAGGAAACGTTAAAAGTAACATCAAATGCCATTGTAGAAATTTACATTTGCAGTGAAATTCAAAATGAAATGTAGCTGATGGCAACATACAGTTAATTTTTTTAGAAAAATTAGCTCTAGATGAATGAAAATAGGTGTTTTAAGATAAAATAATATCAAATTCAGTCCCTGCGCTGCACACTTATAATCTCACATTCTGGAAGGCTGAGGCAGGAGGATCACAAGTTGGAGCCCAGCCAGGCCAATTTAGCAACTTGGCAAGACCCTGTTTCAAAACTAAAAATAAAGATGGGCCGAGCACGTAGCTCAGTGGGAAGCACTGGGCTCACTCGCTCTTTTTCATCGCTTTCTCGCTTTCTCTCTCTCTCTCATACACGCACAATTCAGAAATGTGTCCCAATATGTCAAAGTCTATGAAAAATATGCTCAATAGGCAAGTAACTATTACATCATCAAAAATATTCTTATAATTAAAAATTATCAAAAAATATTTGCAGGATAGCATTTGCCAGAAACTAAGGTTGCTTTCAATTATGTTGGTTGAAAATAAAATTGCTAATAGCCTGAATTTTGGTGACCTAAGGAATGAATTTGCAGAAAAGCAAGCCAGAAAAATATCCATATAGCACATTGATACAGTAGTATTTGTTTGGCTACATAAAAATATGACACCAAAAATGTCTTTGCAATTAGTATTATGTTCTTCCTTGTGTATTATATTATGTCTCATACGTTTGTCTTTTTCTTTTCTTTTTGAGACAGGCTCTCACTCTGTAGCCCAGCCTAGTCCTGAACTCATTATGTAGCCCAGGCTGGCCTTGGATTCAAGGGAGTCCACCTGTATCAGCCTCCTGAGTGCTGGGATTACAGGCCTGCGCCACCACGCGCAGCTTTATGAGGTACTGGGGAATTGAACTCAGGGCCTTGCGTTTGCAAGACAATTGCTTTAACTGCTCTGCCATTCCTCCAGCCCTGTCTAATACGTTTTATTGAACGCTGAGGCAGAACGATCACCCGTTTCAGAACAGCCTGGACAACTTCCCACATTAGCAATATCCTGTCTTAAAACCAAAAAAGAAAAAGGAACACGCACACATGCACACACTAATTTACTGTGCATGTTGTTTTAGTACTTGGGATTGAACCTGAGGCCCTCATCCTGAGCTATATCCCCAGCCTATTTTTATTTTATTTGGGTATGAGGCATCACTAAGTTGTCCAAACTGGGCTTGACTTAGCCTTCCAGATTGATGGGGTTATAGTCGTGAGGCACGGGGCCAGGCCATAAACAAATTTATTGCAGGGGGGAATTGTTGCCTTGCACACTTGTGGGGCTCACCGGGTACTCTGTAATTCAAAACCATCTCTCAGGCCAAAGCTGCAAGTGGGAGCCCTGGGTAGAACTTCCACTTACTTGCTTTATTCTGCGGACTGTACAACCACCGGACAAGGGTAGTCCGAGTGACACTTCATCGCCCCCCTCATTTTACTTAGTATACATTAACATGATTTTTGTTGAGATGGGGATGTTACTATGTTGCTGAGACTACTCTTAAATCCATGGGCTCACAGTGATCCTCCTGCCTCAGCTTCCCAGGGAGCAAGGACACAGCCTGGGACACCTTACCCAGCTCCTTTACTGTAGAGTCCCCGGGTCATGCATGTTAATTCCATCTGTGGTGAACAGTGTCGGGGTCACCTGTCCAAACAGGAAGAATCGGAGGAGTGGAGGACAGAAAAATGAGACTTTAAAAAAGAAAAGAAACCTTCCCAAGTGGGCTCTTGCCCCTATGGGGAGGCAGACGCAGGACAACGCAGCAGTCGCGGGTCAGGGAGGTTGTTTCTGTCCCTTGCTCCCAGGGCCCTCCCTCTGCCTTTCCCTTGGCAGAGCTCACGGTTTCCGGGTGAAATCTGAGGATGGTCCCTATACAAATAAGGCAAAAGGTGCTTTGTCTCAGTCAGGGCCCAGCTGGTCGCTGGGATAGGACATTCTTTTCTCTTCCTCTTCCTTTGTCCCCTTGACACATGTCCAGTGTAAAATGCCTGAAAGGAAGAAAGCTGTCAGGGAAAGGGGGACAGGGCAAGACACCAGTTTGCGTTGTGTAGCATCAGAAGAGAACGCACCAGTAGCTGTCGCCTGCGGTTCCTCTGCTCCTCAGGGTCTGGCTGGGACCGGTAGGTCAGAAGGAAGAGTTCATCCTGTTGGTGGGAGGTGGGGATCTGTTTACTCAGAACTGCCTCTGTGACTCACAGGGTTAGGCCCTGGGCCCAAGGGATGACACAGCAACTGGGCCAGGAACCCCCAGCTATGGGGAGGGAAGTCAAGGAGAAACTTGTTAGTCCCCTCCATCTTCCAGACCAGCCTTCCATCCAGCCCCAGAATGGGTCATTATTTATGATCATAATTTATTAGCCAGAATACTTAACCTCTAATGTGGTTTGGGTCTGGAATGTTCCCCCAAATTCTCACATACTTAGATGGTATGGATTATCTGTGGAGCCACGTGCTGTTCGGAGGTGGGGGCTGGTCTGGAGGGATGGATTATGGGCGAGTGGTGGAAGACAGGCATGTGGTAGATTACAGATCCCAGGTGTGTGGATTGCAGTATGGATTGCAGGTGTGTGGTGGGCGCCTACACCTGGGAGAGGCAGGAACACTGAGGTTGGACCCCAAGGGGCAGATCACTGGGACGGGACCTGGAAGGGAATGTGCTGCTTCCTTCCATCCCTCTTTCTGGAACTGGAAGTGGCTTCCTGCTTTTAATGTCATGAGGAGCTGCCTCTGCCTCTGCCTCTGCCATGTGCTTGATTGAATACACTGTAACCTTCCGAAACTGTGAGCTAAAAAAAACTTTTCCTCCCCTAATTTGAACATGTTGGGTATTGAATCACAGTGACAAAAAGTAACTAAGATCATCCCTGTAGGCTACAGTGGGTTGTGCTACTGGGAGCAAACGTCCAGCACTGACCTCCCAGAATAATGTAATTTCTCCTCCTTAGCCACTATCGTGCCTAAAGTCAACCTGTTTTTCATATCCTACTGGTTGCATCTAGCTGTTCAGGTTATGCAGTCATTGTTTTTGTTGTCTGTGAATCACAAAAACAACATGGACTTAAATTCTCCTGCTGTTTGATTTTTGACTTGGAATTCTTTGCTAAGCCCATGAGGAACCGCAGCAGCATCTACGCACACATGGAGTTGACAGGGCCACTGGGGTTGTGAGCTCTCTCTTAGATCCAGGTGAGGCTAGGACTCGAGAAGGCTGAGGGGGTTGGTACACCAGCGTGAAAAGGCAGCCACGCAGAACAGGGCACGGGTTCCACTCCAGTCAGCCAGGAGGTTCTCACCCAATGGCCCATCACAATATCACCGGACATCTGCTTGGGCTACAGTCAGCACAGACGGGTTGCTTAATCTCCCCAACGATCAGCCTTCGCAACACTGAGACATGTCTCCCGTGAAGTTTCGCTCCCACCTGGAGAGGCGTGAGGTATGGTTAGTGTCAGGCAGTGGAGGTCTGGTGACTTGGGGACTTCTGGCTTGGGCCCTTGATAGTCGTGAGCAACAGTGACAGCGCCAATAGGACTGATTGCCCCAGGCTGTGTGTCACCCTGAAAGAGGGATATCATGCATTCCTTGCCCAGAGTGTCTGAGGTCCATCTAAACGGAAACACGACCACCTGAGCCTCTGGCCTTCCTGCTGCATGCGCGTCTCGGTTGCTCACAGTATTTGATCCATCTCAGCCAGGTGTCATTTTCTCAGTCAGTCTCGGTCTCTTGGGTCTGCTGTAAATCCTTCCCCTCCGTCACAGCTGCCTTAGCTGGGTCAGCTTTCCAAGTAGCTCTCCACCCCTGGTAGCTCGCGCTGGTGATTTAAGACTCCACAAGGAGGGACTAAGCAGGCAGCCGGGGAAGCGTGCAGGTGGTTTTCTGTAACCTTTATGGAAAAGGTGTAATCAAACTTCATGTGAGGCCCACAGCGACCTGCTCAGTGTCGATCTTGTATAGCTGAGATGGGACATTACTGCCCACTGTAGCCATCCGGGTTGTCTGGAGCACTCGGTAAGATCCTTCCCGGTTCGGTTGAAGTTGCCTTCCTTCCAGGTCTTGCTTAGTACCAGGGCGCCAGGCAGTGAACAAGAGGAAGTGTCTGGGGAGAAGTCCCTTGGGCTTTAAGGAAGCTGAAGTGGGAGAAATAGCACGTATCTCCTGAGAAACCGATGCTGCGTGGTCCCGCCGGCTGGAAGGTCTGAGGCCTTGTCTGAGTATGGCGATCCATACAGCATCTCATGCTGTAGGCCCAAGTCCTTTTGCAGAGCTATTTTAATTTTAGGGAGAGCTATGGGGAAACATTTGGCCCTTGGCAGTTTAACAGGACATCACCCAAGGCCCAGAGTGCCAAGTGGCACCCACTGGGCTGCACAACTATCAATTTTCACATCAGTTGACTGAGCATTTTTCCACATGGAAGGAATTATTACCCCTTCCTCATCTGGCGAGGTGACCTCACCTGTCGGGCAAGGCTCTCCTTCGTGTCCCCACAGGCCAGTCTGTTGCCGACTACCTCCCGGTGTCTCCCCTCAGGTGGTCACGCACACAGATGATGGCTGTCTTGTCAGGAGGTAGGTGGCTCGCCAAAACTTCCTTAATTAGCTCCCCATGTACCAGCTCTTTGCCCCTGGCTATTTATAAGGCTTTTTTTTTAATTTCAAAATTTTCTGAAAGTGTGAATCACCCCAAAGGCACACTTACAGTCTATGCAGATGATTCCTTCTTTTTTTGCCAGTATCTTGAAAGTCTAGTTAAGGGCAAACAACGTCCATGTTTGAGTGGACCCATTGTTACGTGGCCTCTCCTTCTCAGGTGGGTGGCACATCCATCGTGCCCTTTACCACGGTTATCCAGGAGGACTCCTCTATAAACAGTTTGATCCCCCTTGGCCAGTGTTTCACTTAAGTCTGACTGGGTCTGGATATGGTATTCTATAACATCCAGGCAATTATGGTCTGGTTCCTAATTTAGAATATTGCTCAGGTTGAGACAGGTATCCACAGTTAGGATTTCCTGCAGGCTGAGGCTGATCTCAAGGCCAGCTTTGGGGAAGGTGGAGGCATCGTTTCTCTGAAAAGTCCCCACTTTCTACCTGGCCTCTGCAAACCCAGAAGGCATGATGAGGGAGGGGCGTCACAGCCTCGGGGTCACAGAATCGGGCCCTCCGTGGGCTGTGGCGGGCAGATTCTCCGACAGCCCACCACTTGGGTGGCCTCTGTGCAACCTCCCGTTGTTCTTCAGTCCTTTATTCACCTGTACAATTGGTAGAGTAAAATATCTGGGAAAAAATGCTTTTTTTTTTCTCTAGCAGGCATTTACACATCTGTATCAATGCTATTTTTTTTCCTTCCAGGAGAGAAAGGATGTCATATCTACAAACAGCTCTTTTTTGCTCACTCTTGGGAAAATATGACTTTTAATTTTTAAGATGCTGAACTAGCAAGTAGGTGTAGAATAGACACCAAGACAGAATCAGTGGCGCTAGAGCAGGTGCTGTGGTCCATTATGCGCTTTTCCAAGATCAGTGATCGCAGCTTAGCTTCTACACCTTCGGAGCTCTCTGTGCCTAACGGAGCCGTAAGTCAAGAATTGACGTCCACCGCGCCAACCGAGGACAAGTGCTTCTGTGGCCTTTGTCAGTCAAGGAGCAGCAAACATTTTAGTTACTTATATGGCACACTGAATTACTCTGGCTGACTGTATCATACCAATGCTTTTTTTTTTTTTTTTTTTTTTTTGGACACAGGTCCTGTAATCCAGGTTGGCCCTAACCTCACTATAGAGACCGGGCTGGTCTTGAACTCATGGCAGTCCTTCTGCCTCAGCTTCCCAAGTACTGGGTATTACAGGCATGTGCCACCACAACCACAACCAGTTTATGTAGTGCCGGGGAATCAAACTCAGGGGTTTGCACTTGCCGGGCAAGCGCCCTACCTCTGTGCTATTCCTCCAGCCCAAATCATGTCACATACTTAAAGAATCATGCATGTTACATACAAAACTACAGAATGGTGATTTATATACAGGACCTAAAAACAGATTTTGGAGAAAGCTATGACTTATGAAATTAACATTAATACCTATTATCTTGTACTGAGAACAAATCAACAGTCTAAGGCTTGTCAGAAGTTTAATTCTGGTGCTCCACTTATGCATCTATAAGAAGCAGAAACTAGGGGCTGGAGGAATGGCTCAGCGGTTAAAGCGCTTGAGTAAGCGCTAAACCAAGCACTAAGTACCCAAGTTCGATTCCCCAGCACCACATAAGCTGGACATGGTGGCGCACGCCTGTAATCCCAGCACTTGGGAGGCTGAGACAGGAAGATTGCCATGAGTCCAAGGCCAGCCTGGGCTCTGAAGTGAATTCAGGACCAGCCTGGACCACAGAGCGAGACCCTGTCTCAAAAAAAAAAGAAGAAGAAGAAGAAGCAGAAAATAGGGGTTGGAAGAATAGCTCAGTGGTTAAAGCACGTGCCTGGCAAGCTCACAGTCCTGAGTTCGATTCCCCAGCACCACATAAACTGGGCACGGTGGCATACACCTATGGTTCCAGCACACATGAGCCTGAGGCAGGAGGATTGCTATGAGTTCAAGGCCCGCCTGGACTACAAAGTGACTTCAAGACCAGCCTGGACTATGGAGTGAGATCCTGTCTCAAAAGAAGAAGAGGATGAAGAGGAGGCGGAGAACACATAGATCTACTATTAGCCAAAACTTCTAGGATTTTTAACCCAATTACAAATAACCCAGAAGTTTTGCCCATATAAATATTTAGCTAAAATAGATAAACCTTTACATTCTTACTCAAGGCATTTAAGCATAACCAACATTCCAAGCCATTTTGGCAAGAAATCAGCTTTCTCAAAAGCCTCATTTAAGGCCTAGAAATCACATCTATACATCCTGCCACATGACTAATTTTATCCTCTACCTTTAAGGCAAAGTTTGGAGTCTAAGGTCCAACAATATTGTTACCATCATGTAACCTTATGTTTAACAAATCTCCAAGCTTTAATAGTGCTAAATAAACAGATAATAAAGAATCGTTTTAGATCTTTTAACCTAGAAAACACTGTAACCGTGAATAAACCCTCTTATTCGTATGTAACTTTAGCTCAATAAACTTAACATTAGACAAAGTTTCAAGGTGCCTGAGCTTAAGACTTACCTGTATATCACTTACTAACAAAGAGTGTTTCTCTTAATCTCAGGGATTGGGGAACTGGAGAAGTCACAATAGGAGAAACAAACGCCAATTATACAGCTGCTTTTTTCTCTTTTTAAATGTTATTTTTTCCTTGAAGGTGGATTTTTTCCAGAGGTCCACTGTGCCCAAGGCCAAATGCAATAAACACAAATTAACAGGCAGACAAAACACATAAGATGTATTAGCCAAGTTTTGATATTGTTGGACACGTTTGGATTTCAATTAAAGTACGGTGCCATTTATTATCCTTTAATCTGCTAGCTTCACATGCAAAATTAAGGGCTGCCACCAAATGCCTTCAGAGCCTCTAAGAGCAAAACAAAACAAAGAGCAAAATCATGGCTTCATATACCCAGTTTTCATCAGAGCCAAATTTGGGCCAAAGACTGGGGGCTTAGCCCGTGCTGGCTTGGGGACTGCTGGCCAGAGGCTCACTGAGCTCGAGGGCTCCCATGGGACAGGGGCCATGGTTCCCACAGCTCAGTTCATCCGTTCCAGCCCCAGGGCTGCTGCCTGCCTGGCTCAGCCCACGGAGGGCCAGCCCGCCAGGTGCAGGGCCGTCTTGTCTTTGCTGCCCTGTGTCTGAGTGTCCCTGTGCAGTGCTCCCCACTCTCCCCACACACTGGAGGTTCCTCACACATCCAGTCCCCCTAAAACTCTCGAGTTCCCATCCTGCAGGTTTCTTGTGCATTCTGAGTGTGTGGTTTATCCCCTCAAGGCCTTCCCCCCCTCCATGGGCCACCTGGAGGAATGTAAGAGGAAAAATCCTCATTTCTCCTTTTTTCTTGGCTCCCTAGACTTTTATTTCCCATCCTCAAATTGGTGACCTTGGTTCTGGGTTTACTGGTGCCCGGCCCCAGCGGTACAGAGGTACTGCAAACTCCTGTTGTCCCATACCATCAGTGAGGATCCCTGAACCACAGGGCGTACTTTATAGAGCATATTTATTCTACCTCAGCTCATGCACAAAGCTACCAGCTCAGCCATGGTCTTTTTATTTTCCTTCCGGCAGAATCGTCTGTCTCCAATTGGCTTTTCACAGTTCCGTGAGGATGAGGGACTCCCAGGCAGGGCAGGCCACCTGGGAAACCAGGCAGGGTGTGCCTGCCCCTCTATTGGGGTGCTCCTTCTAACAGGCATGTAAATCCCATGTGAGCCCCCAAACTGTGGTAAACTGTGTCTGTGGTAGACAGTGTCAAGGGTTCATCTGTCCAAATGAAGAAAGGACACAGGAACAATGACACCAAAGTGAGGCTTTCACTAATGGCCTTGCAGGGCTGGGTCCGCACCTGCACGGGCGGTGGGCACTTGGAAACACAGCAGGTGAGGTCCCATCCCTGATTCGCAGCTCCTTCCGTCTGCTTTCCCACTGGCAGGACTCACAGTCTTGGAAACCCAAGGGGGTCCTGTATGCAGTAAGGTAAAAGGGTGTTTCATGAGGTTTGATTAGCTCAGGGCCCAGCTGGCTGCTGTGGCACGGCCTTCCTTTCCCTTTGTCTCCATAGCACACACCCAAGTAAGAAAGGGGAACAGGGTGAGACGTCCAGCCGCCATTATCCAGCATCCTATGAAAATGGGCCACTAGCGACCACTGTCATGGTCTTCTGCCTTTGCCTCCTAAATAAACTGGAGAAGATCGTCAGATTGGGGTGGCACCTTGCTTCTCCCTTCCTGAAGTGGGATTCCCCCGTGTTGTTCCTCTAGGCTGCTCGGTGCTCCAAATCTTGGGACTCTAAGCCATCTTTACACTTCTGGCCACCCAGTGCAAAGCATCAAATGGTACCCAACGAGGAGCTTGGACACATGCGCTTGCTACAGCAGCTGGTACTAAGACTGATCTTATAAAAGTCTGAAGAAGGAGAATGCATGTTCAGGTTCATTTTATAGGCAAGGACCACAGGCAGCGGAGGGCTGGCCCAGGATGCCTGCGGGAAGGCCCAGCTCCAGTCTCTTCTCTTGGAGTTTTCGTTTTCTTTCTTTTGGGTCCATTTTGTTAACTGTGAAGTATTCACTGTCATGGGAGGAAAAATAACACAAATCACAGTTACAGGTATCTTCAAGGCCACATGACGTGAAGTGACTGAGGGACAATTTGTTGACGTACTTCTGGTTATTAGGAAACAATGCTCTTGGTATTCCCGAGAAGGGAGCGTAAATTTGGAGGACTGGGAAAGGGTTGGTTGTTGGCTAAGGCAAGCAACAGGACCTGTCCAGGTTTCCCATCATGTAGCGTGGAGCGTACAGAGAACAGCTTTTCCACCTCTTCAAGGGCAGGCTAGATCTGTGTGCCGCAGGGGGGTAACCGGAGGTTATGCTGGGCTGCCCCAAGGTAGCCTCCTCTACATCCACCTCCTCCTTACCCACCACAAACTAGATTTGAAACCCTTTTCAGAAAAGTGCTTTGGCAAGAGTAGACAAACTGAAAGCAAAATTTTTTCTTTTCTTTCTTGAGACGGGGTCTTGCTCTGTAGTCCAGACTGGTCCTGAGTTCATTATGAAACCCAAGTCAGCCTTGAACTCATGGCAATCTTCCCGCCTCAGCTTCCAGAGTGACTGGAGGGATTATAGAAACGGGACACCGCGCCCTGCTTACGTGGTGCTGAAGGGGAAGAAAGGCTGGTGCTGGCTGGGCAAGCGCTCTAACTGCAGCGGACGCCCCAGCCCTGAAAGGAGAGCTTCCATGTGTCTGTACTTAGGGGAGGCAGTCGAGGACCGAGGCATGAAAGTTTTCTTTTAAGTGTGTAAAGAATTTACCTATTACAGGAATCGCGCAGGAGCCCCAGGCTAGGCAACAGTGGAGAGGGCAGATGGTCTTAAATCACACGCAACCTCTGGAATGAAGAGGGGGCGTGTGGACGGAGGCGTCCCGCAGTTCACCGGGCGAATGGCCGCACAGGGAAGTCCAAGCCGCCAGTGTCGTGTCATCACCTGTAGCAAGGACCACGGTGGCTGGGGCCCCTGGGATGTTCATAGGAGCAGGAGGGTGTCTGTCTTCTCTCCCGCAGGACACTTGAGTCCCACCGGGAGCCAAATGCCAGGGCAACAGAACCCAGGGCCTGAGTTTCAGCAGCTCCTGGCAGGAGGGGCAAAAAACCCGGAGTGGACCCCCGACTTCCACAGTGATGTCACCTGGGATGACTTGAAGAGGCTCGCGGTAGAGCCCACCGGTACCGCGTGACGCTCTTGCAGCCGTCAGCTTCCTGGACCTCCATCCATTCCTCCCATGGAACTAGATTTTACCTAAACCCAAAAGGAGTAAATGTGGAAAGGTGTGAGGTAAAGGCGAAGGCAAAGACCTGGGGCAAAAAGGCTTCAGTGCAGAGGCGAGAATGGTACGTGCTGAAAACAGGGAAATGCAGAAACAATGGTGTCGTTCTGGGCCCAGGGCAACAGGCGAGCGGGGGCTGCAGGCAAAGCTCAGCAGTGGCCGTGCTCTCCCAGCACGCAGGGCCTGAGTTCAATCTCCCAGAGCCACATAAGCCAGGTGTGGTGGTGCAGGCCTGTCATCCCAGCACTCCAGACCAGAGGTGGACTGCTGTGAGTTCAAGGCCAGCCTGGGCTACACCGTGAGGTTAGGACCAGCCTGAACTACAGAGCAAGATCCTGTCTCAAAAAAACCCAAAAAGTACCAAGCAACAGCTGGGTGGTTTGGGTTTCCTAAGCTCTCCACAGATTATCAGCATAGAGCACGTCCCTCACCCCAGCCACAGTCATTCTCATTCACATGCGCCGCTCACTGGTGTAAGGTCATCGTGAGGTGGTCACACGGCCAGTTCCAGTTCCACGTGCTGTGGTGCCCAACTCCCTCCTAAATAAGCTGCACAACAGCTGGAGAGGGATCTCAGTGGTTAAACACTTGCATGTGTAAGGCCCTGGGTTCAATTCCCCGGCCACAGAAGCCAGGTGCGGTGGCACATGCCTGTAATTCCAGCACCCAGGAGGCTGAGGCAAGAAGATTACTGTGTGCATTCAAGGCCAGCCTGGGCTCCACAGTGAGTTCAGGACAAAGTTGGAGTACAGAGCCAGATCCTATCTCAGACAAATAAATAAATACATAAGAATATCAGTTTGGGGCAGTGTCTGTCTCCCCCTTATTGAGGGCGAGTCTTTGGCGTTGCCCTCTGGGCCTCTCACTGCTCCAAATCTTTGGATGCTGAGTAACCTTTTCATCTCTGGAGGCCCGGTGCGATGTGACAAGTTTCCTTCCCTTTTTTCTTTTCTTTCTCTTCTTTTTTTTTTTGTCTTCTTTCTTGTTTTGGTGGTACTAGGGATCGAGTCCCGGGACTTCACGTGAATCTATATCCCCATGCCACTTTTTACTTAATTTTGAGACAACTTGCAAAGTCACTAACTTGCCCAGGCTGGGCTCAGAATTGCAACCCTCCTGCCTCTGTCTCCCGTAATACTGGAATTACAGTCCTGTGCCACTAGGTGAGGCCCAACTTGGTTTTCTCATGGTAAAGACCACAAATCCAGAAAATGTATCTGTTTTGTAAGGCTTTTGGCTTGCCTATTAATACCCAAGTATTTAGATATTTGAATAAAGCCTTCACTATTAGAGAGAGAAATAAGGTAAATAACAAAAAAGTAAACCGGAGGATGCATATAATGCAGGAGGTAGGGGTGAGCAGCCTAGGATAAGTGGCATAATTATGCTGCACAGAGATAAAAAAACACACTCCATAAAACAAAACAAAGGAAACCAAAATATTGTGCATGAAGTACATTCACAAGAATAAAACAGAGTGCTTGGAAATTAAAGATAATAATAGAGCTAAAATATAAAAGGTAAGTCAGAGGAGGTTTTTGTTTGTCGTGGTTTGTGTGCGCGCGTGTGTTTGTGATACCAGGAATTAAATGCAGTACCCCACGCGAAGCTATGTCCCTATCCCATTTTTTAGTTTTAATTGTAAGACAGGGTCTCGATGGCCTCACACGTGCCATCCTCCTGCCCTAGCCTCCTGAGTGCTGGGCCAGTCTGATTGGTTTTTGTGAGGCTTTGCTTTCTTTTATTTTTGAATCAGGATCTCGCTCTGTAGTCCAGGCTGTCCTGAACTCACTAGGTGGCCGTCTTAGCTACTTTCTCGTTGTTGGAAGAGGATATCCAACATCTACAACTCAAGGGAGGAAAGGGTTATTTTAGCTCACAATTTCAGAAGGTCACAGTCCCTTCACAGGTGAGTGGCTGGAAAAGGTGGAACGACACGGTGCGGCTGGAGACGGAGAAGAAGCTTCTTACAGCACGGCAGAACAGGGCCAAGTCTGGAAGGAAGGGCAGGACCCCCAGGTCAATCCCCAAACATCCGCCCCTTCCACACAGGCTTCATTTCCCAACAGTACATAGTATTCATAGTTACATGAGATTTTTGGGGGGACATTCCAGATCCATACCACAACAGTAGCTCAGGCTGGCCTCAAACTCACTGCAATCCACCTGCATCAGCCCCCCAAGTGCTGAGATTATAGGCAGGCACCATCACACCTGGGTTTACAGTGCTGGGGAATCAAACCCAGGGCCTCTGTGACTGCTCAGCAAGTGTTTTAACTGTTGAGCTGCACCTTCAGCCCCTTGATTATTTATAACCGAGAACTCAGCTGAGTCAGGCTAGACCTCAGGTCCTTGCCAGGGGACAGGGCTAACTAAGGTGGGTATGGACCGTTTTCTGTGAAAGATTTGTAAAAGTAAATTCCACTGTAACTTATAATAAAAGTAGAGATCGCTACAAATTTTATAGATCAGAAGTAAAATATGATCATTCTGGTTTTTTGCTTGTTTTAACAACACACAAAATAGTAATATGTCTAAATGATCAGATCAAACTATTAGAGAGTTTAAGTTCGGTTTCTGGCTTATTTGCCTAGCCTCTTCTTGTTTAGATAATATTGTTTGGATCTGGAATGTCCCCCACAAGTCTCATGTATATGGAAATTATGAATTGTCTATGGAACCATGTGCTGTTGCGTTTGCAGTATGCTCTACCTGCAGGTTAATTTTTTGGAGGCTGGGGCTGCCAGCTGCTGCTATTCCCACTTCTCCCAGACCCATGCGTCCCTCAGTCTGAGGTTCTGGTCTCTGGGCTTTCCTTTGTCTATGGTCTGTGGATGCCGGCAGCTCAGGGCCGCGCCAAGTCAGCGTCTGTTTTTCTCCACTTCCAATATGACTTCAGGATTTCTGACCTTCCGTGGCCTCCTGTCAGTTGTTGGGATGCTCCTTCCTCTCCTAGCTCGGTCAGATGTTCTGGGCTCCACGCAGGCTTTCCTCTGTGTGCAGGTGCCTGCGGCTCCCAGGCATTTGCAGCCGGCCTGGGGCGGTTTCCCAGGCTGTTGTTTTTTTCTTCCACTTCTGATGTTCCTTAGGGATTTCTGATCTCCCCCTAGCCTCCTTTCAATTGTTGGGGTGCTCCTCCCTGTCCTAGCTACATTTTTTTTTTTACTAAGTTCTCAACTTTTTAAATGGGTCCAAAAGGAGACACTGCAGCTCTGCTACTCAGCTGCCATCTTGACCAGAAGTCTCTTTTCCTTTAAAAACAAAGGTCTCCTGCTTTATTGGTATCAGAACCACTTAGAGAGCTTGTTAAAAAGGAAGATCCCTTGGATCCCCCTGCAAAGTCTTAAGTGGCAGTGCACAGTCACAGGAGGGGTTGCAGGGGTGCTGGAATCACCGGAGGCAAAAAGAGGAAAAGCAAAAGGGAAAAAAATGAAAAGGTCTAGGGAGCAATGGTAGAAATTGTGATCAGAAATAAGAGCGAAAATAACCACAAGACGGTGCACATGGCTCCTGGGCAGCTGGGCACGTGACCTCAGCCAGTCACCACATGGTGGCAAGAAGGCTCCATCAGCCCTGGCTGTCCACGATGTCTCTGCTCTTAGAACTAGCTAACCACACAAATTTCTCCAACAATTCCAGATTTTAGGCCATGCAACCAGAAGGAACTGCTGTAGCCCTGCAACACCCTGTGGACGCAGCAGGGGCCCCGAGATCAGACAGACTGATGAAGCGAACTCCCCGGGCAGAATTCTCCCAACGACTGTGCTTCCAGCCCGGAAAGCTGCCTTCAGCCTGGGCTGTGGCGGCTCTGGCATTTCTTCATTTCCTCCTGGATGCGTGACCTGAGGGCTTCTCGCGTGTGTGCACCCAGAGTGTGCGTGCCGACACCCCCTCACTCTCCCTCCCTGGTGATCGCCCTGATGTACTATGAGGGTTGTGACCTCGCCACTGTCTGCCTCCTATTTGAGGAGGACGAGCTGGAGGCCAGGACACTCCAGCTTGAAGCAACCACTACTGCTGCTTTCCCCAGACTCCTCACAGTCCGGGTGGACAGGGTAGGTACAGCCCTCTCCGCGGAAGGGCAGGCACCCCGCAGGTCGGGCTTGAAGGCGCTGAGTGGGTGCGGGCGTGTGCCGCCTCCTTACCTTCTCCTTGGCCGCCTGCTTCACCGTCTTGTCGAGTCGGCCTGAACGATCTGAATATGGATATGGTGCATGGGTATGGATATGGTCCACTGGTTATGGTGAATGAAGCCGGGGCTCATGCCCAGTGCCCACCAGGCTTGCAACGGGCACGGTCCAGCCAGGATCCTGGGCACCTGCATCTGCAGTCCTGAGTGCAAAGCCTCTGCCACCTCCTCAGTTTTTAAAAGTCTCTCATAATCTTCTAGATTTCAACAGTGTTGTGATTTTATCTTTTTCATATCTAATTGCATTGATGTGATATTTTTCTTTCCTTCTCTTGGTGATCTGGATGGAGGTTTATCAATCTTATTTATCCCATCAAATAATCAAGTCTTTGATTCAGTGATCTCTTCTACTTTTTTCATTTCATCAGTCTCCACTCTGATTCTTCCAATTTCTTCCCTTCTATTGCTGTTGGATTTGGCTTGTTCTTGTTTCTCAAGGGCTTTGAGTTGCATCATTAGATTATTTATTTGCGATCAGAGATATGTAAATCCACTTCTATTTAAGTTTCCCTCTTAGTACTACTTCTACTGTGTCCCATCTGGTATGCTGTGCTTCCATTTTGACATGTCATTAGGAAGATTTTTTTATTTATTCCCTAGTTTCTTCTGTAATCTACTGCTTATTCAATAGTGTATTATTTAATCTCTAGGCATTTTATAGTTTCTGTAGTTTCTTTTGCTGTTGACTTTGAATTTCATTCTATGATCTGAGAGTATGTCTTATGTCCAAGGATATGGCCTATTTTGGAAAAAGTTCATGTTCTACTGAGAAAAAGGTGTGTTCTGTTGTCATTGAATAGAATAGTCTGTAGATACCTGTTAACTTCATATGGAATGATTTAGCTCTGTTGTTTCTTTGTTGAATTTTTTTTATCCAGTTGACCTTTTTTTTGAGAGCAGGATATTGAAGTCCCCTAGTATAATTGCATTGAGGTTTACTTAGCCTTTCAGGTCTAGTAGTTTCTGTTTTATATAATTTAGTGCAGTTATGTTAGGTGCATATATGCTTATAAATATGAGCTCTTCCTGTTAGATTGTTTCTTTTACCAGTTATGGTGTCCGTCTTTGTCTCTGGTGGTCTGCTTTGGTTTGAAACCTGCTGTGTGTGAGAACAGTACAGCTACCTCTCTTTGTTTGGGGGCTCTAGTAGCGTGGAGCATTAGTTTCCAGCCTTTTACCTTCTGTTGGTGTGCCTCTTTGTGGGTGAAGTGTGTCTCTTGCACACAACAAGTGGTTGTGTTTTGCTTTTGATCCACTCTGCCAGTCTGTGCCTTTTGCCTTTTGCTTGGTGAATTTACACAGTTAGCATTGAAAGAAATTATTGCAAGATTTTTACTGAATCCTCTCACTGTCTTGTTTTTACGCTATTGTTTTTCTTTTTGACACGCTGTTCCCTTTGTTGTTTCCTTTTTTCTACGTTTTTTAGTGCTGCTCTTTGTTCTGTCTGTCGCTAAGATTTCTTCACATAACTTTTTTTTTTTTTGAGACAGAACCTCACTCCGTAGCCCAGGCTGGTCCTGAACTCACTATGTAGCCTCAGGCTGGCCTGAAACACACAGCAGTTCTACTGCCTCAGCCTCTCAAGTGCCGGGATTCCAAGCATGCACCGCCACACCCTGCTTACGTGGTGCTGTGGAATCCTTACAGGCTTGCCTGGCCTTTAAGGTTTGCCTTGAGAAATCTGAAGTAATTAAGATGGGCTTGCTTTGGTAGAAGAAGATCTGTTTTTCTCTTACTGCTTTTAACACTCCCTTTGTGTTGAGTTTCTGAGGGATAGATTACAATGTGTCATGGTGAGGTTATTTTCTAGTCAAGGTTATGTGGCATTTGTATTTCAATGTAAACTTCTTTTTCTAGGCTCAGAAAATTTTCTGTCACTATTTCAGTGAAAAAACTCTATCTTTTGTGGTGTCTTCTGTCCTATCACATGCATAATTCTGAGGTTGGTTCTCTTTGAGTCATCCAGAAACTGTTGTGTCCAGTGACTCTGCCCACTTCTCATTTTGGTGTCATGCCTGACGATAGCATTGAATTTATCAACCTTGTCTTTAGAGTCTGAAATTCTGTCCTCACAATGTTCATGCCTGCTTCCTCTGCTCTCAAATGAATTTTTATATCCTGAATTCCAGCTAAGTTTTTTTTTCCACTTCTCTACCAAAATGTTCCTTCATATCGTGCATTGCCTTATTTACCTCAGCCAGGTTTTTACTTGCCTTCTATAAACTTGGTAAAGTTTGTATTCATTAGGACTGTTATTTAATAGATTCCTATTTAAGCTCATTGATCATCAAATAAGTATGTCTTGTATGAACTGGCACTGTGCATAAGCCAACTGGCCCGCTTGTTTTTGACTTTCTTTGCTGTAGGTTGCACTCTTCAGGGCCCATGATGTTAGTGTCTGGGGAGTCAGGCATTTCGGCACGTGTCCTATTGCACTGTCCTCCCATGATGCCATCGCTGAGGGCTTGCTTGGAAAGCACATGAAGGTGGTGAGGAGGCCGAAAGCCCACTTAGTCCTGTGCTCAGAGTAGGCAGTGAAGGGACTCTACCAGTCCACTGGTCGCCGAGGAGGGCTGCTCTCACCCAGCCCCTCAGCAAAGCTCTCTTGTCTTGCCTTCCCGTGCCACCCTAGCAGGCAGGGCTCTCCATCCTCTGCAGCCTGTTCTCATACAACCCACACCATTCAGGAGGCTGGAGGCCTCTCTCCTCTCTTTGCAACTGTCATAACAGTGCTAATAGCCATGCTGGAGTGGCAGTGCACATCTGCCATCTTAGCACTGTGGGAAGTCGAAGCTGGAGGATCACAAGTTCAAGTCTGGCCTGGGCAACTTACTTGGAAAGACCCTGTCTCACTTAAAAAATAAAGAGGGCTAGAGATGTGCCTGGGTTCCATGTCCTGCACCAATACCAGTAATATAATAACAATAGATAATAGTTCTCTGAGCTTGTACTTAGTATTCCAAAGCCTATGTGTCATGAACATGCCGCAAAGTGCTTTCTTCCTCCATGGTCCTGGGGATGCTCCCTGGTCTCACATATATGAAGCACACGCTCTACCTGTCCCCCCACCCCCAAACCCAAAGGCATGTAAGAAATAACTCACGGGCATGTTGTCATTTGGAACCCCGTGCACGTTGCTGGCACAGTGTGAGTGTGGGTGGAACTCATGCCAACGGGGCCCCAGGGAACATTTCTCCCGTCTCCTGTCCTACGTCTACAAAAGGCAGCTGGATCCAACTGCCACAAAGAGTCATGCTTTATGTGGGATTTTTTTGGTTTGGGTTTTGTTTTCAGGGTATTGGGGATCGAATCATTATGCTGAATGCATCCTCAGTCCAATTTTCACTTCTGATTTTGAGACAGGTTCTTTCCAAGTTCCTAGGTTGCCCAAGTAGGGCTCAAGCTGAACCCTTCTGCCTCAGTCTCCCAGAGCACAGGAATGATAGGACCTGTGTTGCCGACCCCAGCAGTGTGGCTGTTGAAGTAAAAGCTCTTGCTTCAGGAGGCAGGGAGGATCTGGCACAGTGAAGATAGTTACTGAAGGCAGAGGCAGGAGGATCACAAATTTGAGCCCAGCCCAGGCAATTTAGCAGATGAATCTCAAAAAAAGAAAACTTATGGCGTGAAAGCCCTAGTTCAATCCCCAGTACCACAGAAAATATCCTGTTAATGTCGTCAGTTGGCATATTTGTGACAATGACACACTGATAAATGTGTAATAGTTGCCTCCCTTGGGGCACCAAGGTCCTGATGCCAGAGTTTGCCAATTTCATTGAAGGAATGGCCATTCATGCTACCGATGCGATGTCTGCCCCGAGTTCCTGAAAATGTGCCAATCTGCTCTTCCCAACAAGAAGAAACCAGCTCCACTAATTTGTTATTTGAAATTCAACCTAGCCAGGCCCAGTAGTGCAGGCCTGTAATTCCAGCACTCTGGGATTCGGAGGCAGGAGAATCACAAGTTTGAACCTAGCCTGGGAAACTTAGCAGCTTAGGGAGACCCTGATGCAAAATCAAAAATAAAAGTCTGAGGTTGTAGCCCAGTGTGAAGGTCCTGGGCTCGGGCCCCAGCACCACAAAATAAATCGATAAAAAATAAACCCAACCAAAAAGTATATGAAGGGCTAGAGGTTTAGCTCAATGGTGAGCACTTGCCCAGAATACATGAGGCATCACGTTCTAGCCCTAGCACTGCACAAAAAAAGTTTAAATAAAAAAATAAAGTACATGAAAATTTAGATGTGTGCCTATTATCAAAATAAAGGTCTTGGGAGTCTGAAAAGCTCAGTGGTTAAAGCACTTGACTTGCAAGCTCAAGGCTGTGGGTTCAATTCCCCAGCATCACAAAAGCCAGGTGTGGTGCCACATGCCTATTATCCCAGCACTCAGGAGGCTGTGGCAGGAGGATTGCTATGGGTTCAAGGACAGCATGGGCTATGTACATAGTGAGTTCAGGACCAGCCTGGACTGCACAGTGAGAACTTGTCTAAAATAATAAATAAGTAAATAAAATTTAAAAGTTGTCATCTGGAACCCCATGCCTCCTCCTGCCTCTGCCTCCAGTAACTTTGAGTTCCAGTTAATGAGAGGTTTTACGCCTCTATTTTCAAAATAAAAGCACCCTCATTGCATCTTGAAAAGAATAAATAAACAAATAAAAATTGCCCACGCTGGAAGAATTTGCAGTCCTTCTGTCTCTGCCTCCCAGAGTGCTAGGACCACAGGTGCATATACCACAAGCTCAGGGATATATCTGAACAAAGATTAACCCAGTAACAAGTACAAGAGATTTTGAACTTCAAGATAACAATGGCCTAGTCTGATGGTGTAGAGCTCTAACTCTAGCACTCTGGGAGGCAGAGGGAGGAGGACTGAAAGTTCAGGCCACCATAGGCAATTTGCCAATTTAGTGAGACCCTGGTTCAAAATAAAAATTAAAGAAAATAGAGGTTGGGGACATAGCTTAGCAGCCTAACAAGCACAAGGCCCTGGGTTCAATTCCCCAGTACCACAAAAGCCAGGTGTGGTGTTGCATGTCAATCCCAGTACTTAGGAGGGTGAGGCAGGATTGCTGTGTATTCAAGGCCAACCTGGGCTACATGGTGAGTTCAGGACAAGCCTGCACCACACATCAAGGTCCTGTCACAAAAGAAAAAAAAGTTAAAAAATATAGGCTGAGAATATAGCTCAATGTGAAGGTCCTGGTTTAATCCCTAGTACCACAATAACAATAATAATATTGATACTTAACAGAAATGATCTATTTTTCAAAAGCTCAATACAGATCACAGACATGATGTCAAATTAACAAGGATTTACCTTGCCAGCATTCTTGGCACTTTTATAGTAACTTACAGTGCATCGGGAAAAAGCATAATAGTAACTGGAAAGCAACTAATTATAAGCAATTATAAGCCAAATTATGTTTATACCACAATTAGTGTTTGAGGTGGTTTAGTAAGCAGATTCTTCATTTCAATAAGCCACCATCAAATAGACGAAGAGCTTGTAAAACACAGAAATACTCTTTTTATCTTTAGTCCAAGTATAACAACCACATCCTCTTTTAATTATTATTATAATAAAATGAGCCACAGGTATTATCCTTTGTCCCAATCCCGTTTGAGATGGATGCTTTTCAACAATGTGGCGAAAGTAGTCTGGGTACCTACCTGACAGAGCAGCTCTGTCAACTGGTTTCCCAGGGCCCCCAGTGCCAAGCCCTGCTCCTCTGAGCCTTGGACTGACGACCACAGGAGATCTATAGTGCCATCTCCAACTGTGTTTTTTCCAGTGTCTCATGCTGACATTATCTTATTTCAATCTAAGAAAAGTTTTTCTTCAATGGGGTTAGGAAAGGGTCATTTTTTCTTCATGAAAATAGTAATTTTTAGATCAGGCTGTGTTTTTTTTTTCTTCTCCAGTACTTCCAAGCAATCACAACTGTTACTGCAATTTTGCCACATCAGATTAAACTACCTACAGCTATTCTAAAGTGCATTATTTTATACATTTATCTATACTTATTTATCGTGGCACTAGAGAGTGCACCTTCACACTGAGCTACACGCCCCGCACCACCACTTTTTTTTTTTTTTTTTTTGAGGCAGGATCTCGCAAAGTCACTAACTCGCCCAGGTTAGGCTGGAACCTGCAATCCTCTTGCCTCAGTCTCCAAAGAACGGTGGGTTTCCTGCACCAATGTCAGATCAAAGGTTCTGTACTACTAGCGGTAGCTCTGGACCCTCTGCTATCTTAATTTCCCTGTACATCCTTAGAAGCATCTTAGTTAATAAAACTGTAACTGGGTGGGGGGACTGTTAGGAGGTCCTCCTTTCAATCAGCGTCAGGAAATTCAAAGGAGCTGGACACAAAAACATTGAGAAATATTATCAAATCATCCCAGGTTCTTAAGAAATCTAGAAACAGTTCTTCAGGCTAAGTTAGCACCCGTTGACCCGGGCGGCTGGGCGGGCCGCGCGGGAGGAGGCAGGTAGCGCCGAGCCCTCGCAGGCCGGCGCCACGTTGCTTATCCCTTTTGAAAGCGGAGACCGCGCTGTGGCTATTGTGTCAGCGGCGAGGGGATCGGCATTCTTCCGCACGTCGGCTAAAGCGTGAGCAGAATGAACGAACAGTCTCATCTGACCCCCGGCAAAGTGTGAGTCACGGACAAACGGGGAGTCTCCCGGCCCCGCAGCCTAGGGGACCAAAGAATGGCCAAGTACCTCAGACGCCCTAGGCAGATGCCCAATATGAGAGCCACACCGCCGAGCCGGCACTGGCGACGGCCCGCGCCCAGCCCGACGACACCCCCAGGGACGCGCCCATGTGCTCTAACCAGTTTGATGCAGCGCTGGACAGCCTTTCCCCATTCCGTTCCCGCTGTCCCCACCCACTGGGCACCCAACCCCGGACTCCCAGTCCACCACCGCGCCACACGGCGCTCTCTCCCGCTCAGGGCACGGCGACAGCTCCCTCTGCAGCTCAGCAGCTCGGTCCCGTACCCGCAGGGAGCACGTAGGCCCACCTCCAGCCAACCGCCACTCCGCGGTCGTTGACTGACAGGTGCGTAGCCCTATGAGCCACAGGGGCGGGAGCATTACGTCACTTCCCAGCCGTTCGGCGAGCCGCCGTATATAAGGTCACTCCTCTCCCGGTGCCCTCGCTTACACAGTATGGCCGGCGACATTAGCTAGCGCTCGCTCTACTCTCTCTAACGGGAAAGCAGCGGACTACCAGAGACTGAACTGTATCTGCCTCTATTTCCAACAGACTCACATTCAACTTTCGCTTTCAAAAAAAAAAGCCGGGAAAATTTTATTAATCATTTTTTTAAAAAAAGTTAATATAAACTTACAGCAAAAAAAAAAAAAAAAGAACCTGAACTTTATAAAGCAACACAGCTGGAACAATCCGCGTTCGGCGGCGGCGGCGGCGGGAGAAGATTTAATTTAGCTGATTTTCTGTGGTTGTCGGTTGCTCCCGGTCTCACGGTGATGGAGGCTGCGCACTTCTTCGAAGGCACCGAGAAGCTGCTGGAGGTCTGGTTCTCCCGCCAGCAGCCCGACGCCAAGCAGGGGTCTGGGGATCTGCGCACGATCCCGAGGTGGGTCCCGGGGCGCGTCGCGGGCCGGCCGGGCCGGGGCGGCTGCTGCCCGCCGGGCTCCGGGCGCGGGCCGGGGCGGCCCTGGGGGAGGGGAGGGCGGGAAGAGGCCGGCGCGCCGCGGGCCCAGGTAGAGCCGCCGGCGGGTCTCGGGCTCGGCAGGTGCGGCCCGGCGGGCCGGGCGCGCGTGGGGCCGGCGCCGGCGACCTCCCGGCGGCGGGGATTGGGCGCGAACGGCCGTGTCGCAGTGCCGGGGCCCTGCCGCCGCCCTAACGTGCTCTGCAACAGCCAGGCGTTTTCGGGGCGCGGTAGGCGGCCCCGCTGAGGCTCCGCTCCGCGATCTCTTGACCTTGGGCGGCGGGACCTGTTAACAGGGAGGCGGAGGCGGAGGGAGCGGGCGCGGACGGGACGCAGGCCGCCCGGGTCCAGGGCGTCATTAATCCTTCCGAGCCCTAAGCTGGATCCGAGGAATCGGGGCCCCCCTCGTGCGGCTGGCAGTCGCGCGCGCGTGGGACTTGGGCAGGGTCTTCCGGGGGGTCGTAAGCGCCTGGCAATGCCCAGGGCGCCGGGCCCTGTTCCCAGCGGCGACCGGTCGCTTATCTAGGCCCCTCGCCGGTTTCCCGGGCTCCGGGGTGGCTGAGTGGCGTGAAGAGGCGGTGACCGAGAGCTTGGCCCCAGGGTGTGGGCCCATGGCCGTTTTAGGAGTTGGTCGTGCGTGCAGCCGTCTTTTGACAAAAAGCTACTGGAGACGAGCGTCTAGGCGGCCACGTGCTGCCGGGACTTTCGGGCACACTGGGAAACGCAGTTCCTGCTAGTGCCCTGAACACTTCCATTGTAGGGGCAAAAATAATCGTAGTGGAAAACGTAACAGGCCTCATTTTTCAAGTTGCGTGTGGCCGTTTAGTGATTAACGTGGTGCTTCCTGTGTGCCAGACTCAGGTCTGAACACTTTGCACATGTATCTTATAGTTACTCTTTTCAATAATTGATCGCCGTAGAGAAGCTTTATGTTTCCTCCTTTTTTGGTGCTGGAACCCAGGGCCTCGCACGTGGCAAGGCGAGCTCTCTACCGACCAGCCATTTATTTCTCCAGCCTTAATATTTTCTCTTTTTCACAGAAGGGAAAACCGGCACTCCTAATGGCCTTTTGGAGGGAAATACTGCGGTGGGTATTGTTATGTTAAAAATCGTGGCAAAGGAAAAGTAGTTAAAATTTGTATTGCTGTAGTTGGTGAAACGTTTTTGCCTCCTTAGGCAGTTCTCAACACAGGTTCTTGGTTTTGCCTCTTTTATTGCAATCCTGAAGATTGACCCCAGGACCTCTGCTCTCTGACCTAAGCGTGAGATAAAGTCTCCCTAAGTTGCCCAGGCTGGGCTTGAATTGACAGCGCCCTGTCTCAGCCTTCCAGGGCTCTGGGATTACAAGCATACCCTACTGCTCAAGCTCTAACCCACCATTCTAATATTCCCTCCTCGCATTCCTAGGCAAAATGCCACCTTTTAAAGTTGGGCATTTCACCTGGTGAGTGTTCCCTAAGAAAAGAGGGGACGGGAGGGTTTTTTAAAGGGCAGTTTAAATGCCTAATAACCACCTTTACTTTTTACTTGCCATCGGAAATTGTTTTACTGTTTCGTTGTGGCTCTTAAAAAGATGGCAGGAGTTGAACCTTTAAGGACATAGTGTTCTGTTTAGACCTGGTGCCATTTAGCCCCTTCTTAGGAGTGGTGTCTCCCCCAGTGCTGGGGTGTGGTTTCAGCCCAGCATTTAAACATGCTCCGTGAGCAAGCATATCACTGCTGAGTCGCATTTCCAGTTTTATTTGAGACGGGGTCTGGTCCAGTGTGCTCAGGCTGACCTCCAACTTTGAATCTTCCTGTCTCTGCCTCAAGAGTAACAGGGATTACAAACATGCATACCTGTCAGCTATCTGGTTTTTTAAAATAGTAAACATCCTTGAAACTCAAGTCCTTCCTTTTAAAGAGTATTTCCTTCAGTACCCTTAAAACATGTGAATATATTACAGCACTTGGGAGGCTGAGGCAGGTGGGTTGTCCTGAGTCCAAGGCCAACCTGGGCTACAGAGCGAGACCCTGTCTCAAAAAAATAAAGTGCATAGATTGTAAAGGTTGTGGTTAAAGGACGCATGAACAGCTGGATGCAGGCCTGTAATACCAGCCCTCTATGGGAGGCCATGGTGTGAGTTCGAGGCCAGCCTAGCTTACATACTGGGTTCAGGGCTCTACAGAGGGAGACCTTGTCTTGAAAGCAAATAATAAAGGGGGTCTGGGAATGTAGCTCACACAGGGGGCCCTGTATTCAATCCCGAGCACTGCAAAAGTAAGTAAATTGAAAATAATGAGCTGGGGATGTAGCTCAGTGTGAAGGCCCTGGGCTCAGCTCCCAGTACTGGGGAAAAGAAATTAACAGACAGGGGTAAGATAAACAAGTAAATCTGCTTATTGAAGCATGTTAAACATGAGAAGGGATTAATGCCGAGGCTTCACTGTCCAAAGTGAGCGTTATTACAGATGTCAGAGACATTAACGAGGTGAAGATAGTATAGAAAACTATCTAGAAAAATAACCTTCCCAGAACTGGCGCAGGAAGAAATAGAAGCCCAAAATAGCCTCATCTTGGTGGTGCAGGATTGTAATCGCAGTGGTCTGAGAGATTGAGGCAGAGAATTGCAGGTGTGAGCACAGCCTGGGCACGATGTGTGGTGGGGCTGGAGGATTGGTTCAGTGGTTAAAGCGCTTGCCTAGCAAGCACTAAGACAAGCGCTTAAGTCGCTGGGCATGGTG
Organism: Ctenodactylus gundi; assembly: GCA_004027205.1. Classification (NCBI taxonomy): domain Eukaryota; kingdom Metazoa; phylum Chordata; class Mammalia; order Rodentia; family Ctenodactylidae; genus Ctenodactylus; species Ctenodactylus gundi. The sequence goes on along the minus strand of PVKB01002742.1, from coordinate 94,915 downwards.
GCACTTACCTATAATCCTAGCATTCAGGAAGTTGAGGCAGGAGGATTGCCCTGAGTCCAAGGCCAGCCTGGGCTCCCCATAGTGAGTTCAGGACCAGCCTGGGCTGCAGAGCAAGACCCTGTCTCAAAAAAAAAAAAAAAAAAAAAAAAAAAAAAGGCTGGGGAAGTAGCTCAGTGTGAGGGCCCTGGACTCATCCCCATAGCCCGATCCCACAACAAAAACTCTAGGCCTAGGTCATTTTACCAGGAGCATTCTAACATTCAAGGAAGGAATTACCACAACTCTATATATATATTCTTCCAAGAAATAAAGGGATACACACCTACCAGGTCATTTTATGCTTAGCATAAATTTGAGGCCAAGACTTGACAGCCCGTGAAAGGATTGTGACTATCTGCTCTGGTGACTGGTTTTGGGTGTGACTGACCAGGCCCTGGGCCTAGCCTTGCCTGGTGCTGGCTGAGCCACACCCCCCAGTCCTGGCAGTTCACAAGTTAAACGCCTGTCACGATCCAGTTCATTCATCCGTGTTCGCAAAAGAAAACAGGAAATCACCATACAAAAAAATTTGACAGTTGTTCAAAGCAACTTTCTGGTAGTCTCCAAACTAGAAATGAGAATTTCAAAAAAGCCCAATTATCACTATTTTCTCTTTAATGACTGGCTTTATATTTACTCGCCCCCAGGTCTGGTAGATGATTTCACTCCAAAGGTGAATTTTTTTTCTTTTCACATTTAACTCTGGTCTATCTGAATCAATTTTGTGCGCAGAACGAGGAAATGGGCTGCTTTTGAAGCCAGTGGCCATCTTTTGGTCATGTCAAGCTGGGAGTCTATTTCTAATTTCCCGCCTTTTTAAACTAAGAATTCTCACCTTTCTGATGGGTGTTTAATATAACTTAGCTTGAGTAATCTGAATCAATTAAATAATACTGAGTTTTTGTTGTGCTAGGGATAGATAGAGCTCAGGGCCTTTGCACTTAACTACATCCCCAGAATATATTTCTTTCTGATTTTGAGATAAGATTTTGCTAAGGTGGCTAGACTGGGCTAGAATTTGGGATCCTTCTGCTTCAGCTTCCCAATGTGCTGGGATTAGAGGCCTGCACCTCTGGGCCAGATTTCACTTTAAAAAGAAGAAAAAAAACCCTAATTCCTCAAGTGAGGTGCATGTTGTGTAGTTGTTTTAAGTAAGGGAAAGCGTAGCTGGTTTACACGGGTTTGAGAACCTGTCTGAACCCCTGTCTGAAAAGTAATGATCGAAGAGAGCAGCTCCTTAGGCATATTCTCATGAGTAAGTCATGGATGGTCTGTAGGTCTCTAAAGCTGACTTCACCCAGTGTTTGCAGTTGACATACAAAAGACAGCCAGGCACACCTGTGACGCCAGCACTCAAGAAACTGAGGCAGGAGAAATGAGTCTGAGAACTTGGCTCAAAAGGGGGAAGAGTTGGGGCTTATTAAGATTTTTAACCTGGAATTTCACTAATCTTTCAGACCCTAAAAGTATGTTATGGGATGTAGCTAGGGATGTGGCCCAGTGGGCGCCCTGACCCTGCGCCACATACACCAAAAACAATCGAATGAAAGAATAAAAATCGTTGGGCATTTAGAAGATGCCTTAGAGGAAAATGGGAGCTTTTAGAGTGTTAGAAACCAAGACATTCTGGTGATGAAAGATAGCTTAACCTGACTTGCAGAACTATGAAATTCTTTTTGCTTTTAGACCTCGTAACAGACCTCGAGCCAGCTTTTGTAGTGACCCTTTACCTGGGAAATCAAGTGAAGATGAAGAGGATACAAGCTGGGGGTTTAAGCATGTTTTATTTTTATATATGAAAATAAGAGAACTAGTCCCTGGTGTTACAAGTGACATTTCAGATCAGTTGGGTATTCAGCTATTCTTACTCTGTTTCACAAATTTGGGAATTAAAACAACTTTGAGAAAGGATTGGAGCTGTTGGAAAGGTGGCTGTCGGGGGAGGGGGGGCCCGATTCCACCTCTGGTGTGAATGTCAGGAGTGGGAAGTAGTAGCTCCCTCTGGACAGTTAGGTCCTTGATCCCCTCTGCAGTTTCCCCAAAAGTTGGAGCTGTTTTCGCGGAAGCACTGGCCTTTGAGAAGCACACATTTAAAGACGAGTCGCTGGGACAGTAAGGACTTGCTGGGTGCAGAAAAGCGGCTTAGCGCTGTGGTTACAGTTAGCCTGTGTATTCTGCCTCTTTCAGGAACAAAGGGGGCAGTTGTGTTTCTCTGGCTGCCTGAATGAGCTGTCCTGGGTCTGCATCAGCAGAACCTCCTCAAGGGGTCTGACACCACTAGATCTGGCTCACCAGCTTCTCCATAGTTCAATATAACCTGCTCTAGTTCTAAAGAGTCCTGTCTGCTAGCTACGTGTTGCTGCTTTTTAAAAAATGATGGTAAGGGGCTGGAGGAACAGCGCAGCATTTAGAGCACTTGCCTAGCAAACACCTGGGTTTGATTCCCTGGCACCTCATAAACTGGGCATGGTGGTACATACGTGTAATCCCTGCACTCGAAGGCTGAAGCAGGAGGACTGCTGAGAGTTCAAGGCCAGCCTGGGCTCCAGAGTGAGTTCAGGGCCAGCCTGGTCGACAGAGCAAGACCTGGAGACCCTATCTCAAAAAAAAAAAAAAAAATGACAGACATTCCCATCCTAATTTAAGGGTATTACAGTTTAGTAGTAATCAGATTATTCACTGTTGTACAACAGGTGTTCAGAATTCTATTTCATTTTATAAAACTGCAGCTCTACACAGGTTTGGGTCTAGGACACGTTCCACCACACCAAGAAACCCAGAGTCCGTTGTGTGAGAGTCTCTGTAGAAAATGGAGAAGGGTCTGCTTGTGACCTGTGCACATCCTTCTGGAGACTTCCCAGGCATGTCCAACCGGTGACTCCTGGGTTTTAAAAAAATGTTATAATGGAAAAGTGTTGAGGAGGTTTGAGTCCTTCCCTACGGTTCCCTAACACCTTGGTGTATTTTATGTGTGGCCCTCTTTGTGTCCCCTTTACTCAGTACAGCAAAGGCAGCGAAACTCCAGGCCACAGGTTGGATGATGCGACCTCATTAGATGCTGCTGTGGCAAGAAGAAAGGTCTGTCCGTGTGGAGGAGAGGTGCTGGCACAGTACGTCCTGGGTGGGTTCCCTGTCCGCAGTGGAAGGCCAGCTCTCCTGCCCTTTCCCTCAGCCCTCGTGGGCCGCCTTTCTACTTTGTTTTTATGATCTTGAAAATACTTCGTTTGAGCGGAATCCCGCACTTCGGGTTTTTGTGGCTGGTTTATATTGGCAGAGCGTCCTTGGTTCATCCGCTTTGTAGCATGTAACAGGGCCTCCTGCCTAAGGATGCCTTCACCTGTTGCATGCATGTTGCCGTGTGAGGCAGTGCGGTGGCGGCCACCTTTTTTCTCGGCTGTTGGGAAGAACGTTGTGTTAGAGGGCTGCTGTGCGCAGATACTTCTCTGAGATGGGGCATCCCGTGGTTCTGTCATATACCCGGGGTTGGAATTACTGGAGGTGACAATAATGTTAACTTTTTTATGGAACTGGGGATTGAGCCCACAGTCTTGAAACTGAGCCAACATCCCCAGCCTTTTTTTTTTTTTTTTTTTTTTTTTTTTTTGTGAGACAGTCTCCCTAAGTTATCCAAGCCTGGGCTTGCACCATTTTACAGTGTGCCAGCACTATGGACACAGGTGTCTCTAGTCTCACCAGCACTTGCTGTTCTCTCTTCCTTGATAGTGGTCATTCTAGTGGTGGGTGTGAGGTCCTATATTCCATTGTTGTTTGTGGAATATGTGTTTGTGTGAGGCAAGGTCTCACTGTTGTCCAGTCTAGTCCTGGGTTCATTGTGTAGCCCAGGCTGGCCTTGAACCCAGAGCAACCATCCAGAGTGTTGGGATTGCAGGTGAACGCCACTGTGCCTGGTTTATATGATGCTGGGAAATGGGACTTAGGGCCTCGAGTTTACTAGGGAAGCGCTCTACCTGCTGTGCTATTCCTCTAGTCCCTGTGATTTGTTTTCAAGAAACATGGCCTTCCTGTGTTGTCCATCCTGGGCTTACGCAGTTTTGCCTCAGCCGTTTGACCAGCTGGGACCGCGGGAGGGTCACACTGGCCTCATCTTAGCTCCAGGGTGCTTCTCCAGCTAAGGGAGCAGGGCCACTCATTCGAGAGGGACATCAGCTTCCCTCCTTCACTCCTTGCCAGTCACTTTCAGACCTTTCATTATTGTCTGTCCCTTTAACAGGTGGGGCCTAGCTGTACTTTCTTCCCTGTTTGCTGCCCATTTCCCTGTGTCATTGTTGCCTATGCCTTTGTTGTCATTATCAACAAATTGGAGTTTTGTATATGTAAGGGTCCAACTGCATTCTAGGTTTTATTTTTTTGCGCGGGGGTGGGGGTGGGGGTGGGGGTGGTAATAAGAGATTAAGACCAGAGGAGCTTTTACACTGAGCTGCATCCACAGCCTTTTTTGACATAAGGTCTCTCTCTCTCTGGTCCAGGGTGGACCTGAACTCACTATTTAGCCTAGGCTGGCCTCGAGATCATGACGATCCTCCTGCCTTAGCCTTCTGAGTGCTGGGATTACAGGTGTGTGCTACCATGCCCGGTTTATGTGATTTTGAGGAATCGAAGCCAGGACCTTGCTAGGCAAGTGTTCTAACCATTGTGCAAATTCTCCATCCACTTTGTTGTTGTTGTTGAAGACAAAATCTCACTTAATTTGCTCAGACTGGGCTTGCAGTCCTCCTGCCTCAGCTTCCCTGAGCGCTTGGGATCACACTCCTGTGTCACCAGGTGCAGCTTCATTTACTTTGAAAATTATAGTCATTTCTCTGCATCAAAGGTCTGTACATCTGTGGATTCAACCAAGAATCAAAAATATTGGGGAGAAAAAATGTAAACTGCTGGTGGTAGCATTCTGGGAGGCTGAGGCAGGAGGATTTCAAGGGCAAGGCCCGTCCTGGGCTATTTACAAGATACTCAGTTTTTAAAAAAAGATTTTAGGAAAGAGTTGATGTAGAATTTAGGCCGTACCCTAGATTCCTGGGGCCCTGAGTTGATTCTCCAGCACCACATAGAGCTGGGAATGGTGGCACACACTTGTAATCCCAGCACTCTGGAGGCTGAGGTAGGAGGATTACCATGAGTCTGAGGCCAGCCTGGGCTACAGAGCAAGACCCTGTCTCAAAAAGAAAACAGATAATAAGAGGGAAAAAGAGTGAATAGATTACATCTTTTGGAATAAAAAAGTGTCCTATGATCCTCTTTTTAAGTTTGTCACTGTAAGCATGAAGTTATTCAAAGGGCCGGGCAGTCTCTTGGCTAACCACCCATGGGTGAAACCTTGTCCCAGAGGTGGGTGCTACACTGTGGGGGCCTTGCTGGGTATAATGGGAGCCTTGGTGGGCAGGTTCCCCAGCTGTTCCTTGTCCACCAGACCGTCTAGATACATGCCGAGGTGAAAGGTCTGGTGACTGTCTTGTTTGCCCTGTCCCACGCGGCTCTCTGTTCCCATCAGACTGTCCTGGAGTTTGCTCGTTCTTTTCTCTGTCCTACTCGCAGTTCATCCAGTAAACTTTGTATCGTTACATTTGGCTCTAAATTTTTCTCTTTTCCCCTCAGTGCTAGAGTTCAAATCTAGGTCACCTGTTGGTTTGGTTCTGGGTATTTTTTAATCATTTAGGCAACTTGTCTACCTACTTAGTGGCGCTTCAGTTTTACTCCCGTTACGGGTTTAAGCTCCATGTCTGGGTGTCAGTTTGGTCAGGAAAGCCTTTGTGGTATTGCTGGGCGTGTCCCTCCCAGAGCTGGGGAAGGGTCTGCCCCCCACTTCAGCTTCCGCAGCTCTTGGTGTGTGGCCCTGGGTCAGACCCTTCCTTGGCCCCTTGGGAGCCAGGACTGCGCCACCTTCCACCTGCTTTCTGCCTGTTTCCTGAAACAGGGCTTTACGGTGCTCACCAAGCCGGTTGTAGTCCCCCTCTGGGATCAGGTGGGGACGAGGGAGGGCGAGGAAGGAGGACAAAGGGACCTTCTTGGTACCCGGATCTGCGGCCACGGGGGGGGGGGGGGGGTGCCACCGGGACTCCGTCTTCACCTGTGGGTAGTTAGTAAGTCTGCCGCCCAACCCTGCCCAACCCTGCCTCGGCTTCAGCGCTGGCTGGGGAGATGGGATTACGCAGTCACCATAGGCCAGGAAGTGACGGAGTTTTGGGTAGTAGGGATCAAGCCCGGGCCCGCACACTGTGCTACATCCCAGACTGTTTTTCATTTTGAAGTAGATCCTTGCTGAGTTACTGAATTGCCCGGGCTGGGCTTGAACTTGCAGTCTGCCTGCCTCAGCCTTCAGTGTGAAGGGTTAATAGGCTTGTGCCAGTGACAGGCAATACTCTTAAAACCAAGTGACTACAAAAAAAACACGAGAATTGCCAGGCTCAAGAAAGACATTGGGAAGCAAGAAGTACAAGAGAAAGCGGAAGAAGCCACGCAGGGCCAGGTTCGTGTGCGTAGGAGAGGGGCCACTTATGTTCTGGAGAGAGAATAAGTAAGCCTTCTTTTATAAATAAAGCTTTATTGGAACATATTCACGCCCACTTACTTAGAAAATGCCTATGGCTGTTTTTCTCCCCGGCCTTTTACAGAAAGTCTGCACTCCCGCAGGCCACTGGCGGGGAGGGCTGCCACTGCCCTCAGCTTCTGTCCCAGGAATGTTAAGAAAGAAGGGCAGAAATGCTTGTCAGCTGAGGCGTTTCTCAGGTCTCTGTGAGCAGCGTGCCATGCCTGGCTCCGGAGGGGCTCATAGAAGGTGCCTGCAGTGTCCCCACATGTTTTTAACTGAGATTGAAAACCACTACTCAGTATTACAGTTTCACAAAACTGATCCATTTGAGTTTGTTGTGGGTTTTTTTTTTTTTTTCCCCCAAGGTGTGAGGAGGATACTCTATTTTGGAACTGAGTACAGAGGGGTAAAAGCTTCTGCTAATTGGAAATAGACCCCTCCCCGAGTACTAAGGATTGAACTTGGGACTTTCACGCTGAGCTATATTCCTGCCTATTTTTAAATTTTTGGGACAGGATTTTGTCAGATTGCCTGTTCTGGGGTCTGACTTGGTGATCCTCCTGCCCCAGCCTCCCAGGGTGCTGGGATTACAGGCCTATACCACCAGGCCCACCAAGGTAAAGAGTATTTCTTGTCTTGAATTATTTTTGTTTTTAAATGTTTAAACGTTGGGGTTAGAGAAATAGCATAGCACTAAGGCCCTGATGCCAGTTCCCCAAGAGCACATAAGCTTGCTGTGGGAGCGTACACTGGAGAAGGGGCTGGTAGGAGTTGTTGGCAGCAGTGGAGGGCGCCTCGGGCGCAGCCCTGGCGCACTGGTCTGTTAGTAAACTCCACAGAGAAAAGCGGGCACACTGCATTGAATGCTTCTGATACTGAAGTTGCAGGTTTTGTCTTGTCCTTTGTTGCAGAGAGCGCTGAACCCAGAGGCCTGTGGGGTGGGGTAGGCTGGTGTCTGCCACCGCATTACATTCCCCTGCCTGTTTTAGTTTACTTATTTATTTTGTGGCACTGGGGATGGAGCCAGGGCCTTCACACTGAGCTACATCCTCAGCTCCTTAATAGTAATTCTGTTCACATCCGTACTGAGTATTTGGATTCTTAGTATCTAAAAGGTAAATTTTTAAATCTTTATGTTACTCGTAAGTGTCTTAACTGTAACTTTTTTCTTACCAAGACAAGAAATTGTTTTGAGCTTTAGACAAGGTCTCCCTGTATTTTACCCAGGCTGGTCTTGAACCTCTGGGCTTAAGTTACCCTGCTATCCAGTCTCCTGAGTAGCTGCAGTACACATGCTCTTTATTTTTTTAAAATCACAGTAGGGTCCTTTTGCACCTGTTTTATTTTTAAAAAGCAAAAATGGCCTGTAAAATGTGGACTTTTAAAAAATTGTGCTATTTTAATTGCTGAAATGATGCCCTTTTTAAAAAAAATGTTTTTATTTTGTAGCACTAAGGATCAGCCCCAAGGCATCGCATATGCAAGGCAAGTCCTCTAGTGCTGAGCCAAACCGCTAGCTCCAGTGATGCTCGTTCTAAAAATGTTTCTTAAAATGAGGTTTAAAATCTGTGAGTTTGGGCTGAGAATGCAACTGATGTTAATCCACTTGCCTAGCACCTTGGGCCCTGGGTTCAGTCACCAGTATGGGGGTGTGTGAATTGGACAAAGGTATATCTGATGGTAATTTAAATTTCCTTGATTGAGTGAATTAGTGGTTTTCCTTCATTTGTGGCCCTTCAAATATCCTCTACAAATGGTTTATTCCCAATCATGCTCATTTTTCTTTCAATTCATTTACAATAAAACCTCCCGTTATTTTTTCACAGCAAAATATATCCCTCTTTTACCTGGACATGTTAATATAGGTTGTTAAACTAAATGTTGGTATTCAGAAATTGAAACCATATGAGAGATTCTTGGGAGAAAGGACTGTGACAAGAACAAATGTCTTAGTTGGCTGGCTGGTACGTGAACTCCGTGGGAAAATGGACAGTGTGATTACTGATGTGATGTTTGTCATTGACTAACAGATCTGAGTGGGATGTCCTTTTGAAGGATGTGCAGTGCTCGATCATAAGTGTGACAAAAACTGACAAGCAGGAAGCTTATGTACTCAGGTAAGTCCTGGGGACCGTGTTGGGTGGCAACTCTCAGATATGTTCCCGTGACTTCGTAGGAAATGCAGTTGCTCCTTTCAATATCAGTTCTTCAGGAGTTTTTAACAGTTCTTTAAGAACATGATATAAGGGCTAGAGGAATGGCACAGCAGTTGCCCTGAGTTCGATTCCTCAGCACCATGTAAAGCCAGATGTGGTGATGCACAACTTAATCCCAGCACTCAAGGCCAACTTGGAATATACAGTGAGTTCAGGGCCACCCTGGGCTACAGAGCAAGACCCTGTCTCAAAAACATATAGAACATTAATAATGAGGTGGTTCTGACAGTAAGTTCAGAAGCCCGACCTAAGTCCTCCCTGCAGGTTGTCATTGTCCCCTCAGAATGACTTGGAAGGAAGGGCGCCCAGCTGCCCCTCCCCGCCCGCCGCCGCCCCCCCCCCCTCCCTTGCTGGATGCACCAGGCTGCTGGTGTCCAAGTCTTTCACTGTCTGCAGAGTGGTTCGCTCAGTAACCGTCCATCCCTAATGCGTAGGTTATATAGTGATGGGCCTTGGATTTGGGGACTGAAGATCTTCACTTTTCACTAGGGTTACACTTGGCATTAATATACTTGTCGAAATGCTCACTGTGTGCCCTGCCTGAGGACAGAGCAAGGTGGAGGTGGGGGGTAAAGCGAGCTGCTTATCCTCATCAGACCAGCTAGCTGGCTGCAGGAGGAGCATGGGAGAGTCAGCGGCCTGAGAGGGTGTGCAAGTGTGGAGGTAGACTGTGCCTAGCGTACGCTTGCGGCACTGGCAGCCACCTGAAGGCCTTGGTGTGTGGGTGTCCTCTCCAAAGAGACCCTAGCGAGGTCTTGTGGTTGTGCTGGCATCCCCAGGGTGCTTCCGCTGCTGGGGGGAGGAGGCTAGCAAGCCACTGTGCACCTCGATGGGTGCTCTGTAGCTGTCGCCTGGCTTTGAGCGATAGGAGGCAGGAACACCAGACGCCAACATTTACAAGTAGGAGCCAGGAGTAATAGGCGGTGGTCTCTAGTGGGTTGATTCCGTCTTTGCTCCTCGGCAGTGCCTGACCGTCCTCATGATCTTGTTGTTCTCCCCACTGCAGTGAGAGTAGCATGTTTGTCTCCAAGAGACGTTTCATTTTGAAGACATGTGGTACCACCCTCTTACTGAAAGCGCTGGTTCCCCTGTTGAAGCTTGCTAGGGACTACAGTGGGTTCGACTCGATTCAGGTAAGTCGTCACACAGCGTGGAAGGTCGTGGGGACAGGGAGGGCGGGGAGGGTCCGTGTCGGGTGCTCATCATGATCCATGGCCACGTGGCAGCGCAGTCTCTAGCAAGCCAAGGAGCTGGCATACTCAGCCTTTTTGGTCAAGTGCAACAAAAATATGGATGAGGCTGAGGATGTGTAGGGCAGAAGCGGGAGAAGGCAGCCTGGCTCCAGCGAGGAGGGGGCCAGGCACCTGGGCTGGCGCGAGCCCCGGACCCTCCCCAGCAAAGGCCATCGAGTAGTGGCATCAGTCTCGTAATGAAAGTTTCCAGTAGACAGCCGCACTCAGTATGAAGTGGGCTGTGTTTTCAAGAGTTAAGGCACTTCTCCTGCGGCTCGGGTTTGCTTCTCCTTTGACTTGCTCTGGTGAGCTGGCAGCACTGGGGCTTGAATCTGGGCCACCCACGCCAGGGCTCGGCAGAGCCTCCATCCCCGCCCCGCATCCAGTCTTTGCTGTCTGTTGCTCTTGTAGGAAGTCTAAAGCAACCTGTGTGCCTGTGGGGTCACTGGCCCTTCGTCAGCTCTTGTGCCCCTCAGCTGAGGGGAGAAGCCATTCCTTGGGGCAAAAGGCTTTTTGTCTCTGGCTCAAGCCTGGTGCCAGCTTACTGGGCCTCATTCTCCGCTCTACGAGGGGAGCCCAAGAACACGTACTGGGCTGGTGCTGCCTAGCCAGCACCTTGTGGTCTTTTGGAAGGGCCACGTGGGCAAACTACTCTTCTATTTGATTTTGCTGTCATTTGATATATAGAATGTGGTTGGTGAATTTAGGAAACGTGTTTAAAGTTACTCACCTCTTTTTCTTTAGAGCTTCTTTTATTCTCGTAAGAATTTCATGAAGCCTTCTCACCAAGGGTACCCACACCGGAATTTCCAGGAAGAAATAGAGTTTCTTAATGCAATTTTCCCAAGTAAGTTTAAGTAGAACTTAAATGCGCTTTGCTGTTAGAGGATGCAGTTGTTGCCGAGGGGTGTGTGTGTGTAAAGACATTTCAGAGTGCGTACATGTGTGACACTACGAATACGTGCCTCCATACTTATATTTTAACTTGCCTAGATGTTTACAGCGTAGCTTATATATTTAGATAGTCAGAATATACAAAATGTATAGAGTATAAAGTCACGTGTCAATAAAGATCATGTGTCTTTTTAGCTAAAATAAGTATCTTACACAAATTTGATTGTACATGTATACATAGGATTCTGAAAAATAAAATAATTGTGCTTCTCAAGATGGGGCTGGTGAAGTGACAGAGAAGTCGTGGGAGGCAGGAGTCGGAGGCCAGCCTGGGCAATGTAGAAAGACCTAGCCCACTGCCTCCTGTGATGCTGGCCCTCTCCTAGGTGCAGGGACCCATCAGACCTGGTTGCGCCAAGGAGACAAACTTAGGTAGAGTTACCATAGTAGATAATTTAGTGCCAAGCCTCAGCGTGTTTTTTTTTGTGTGTGTGTGTGTGATTGTTGTTTTGTTTTGTTTGAGGCAAGGTCTCTGTAGTCTAGACTGGTTTTGAATTAACTATGTAGCCCAGGCTAGCCTCGAACTCATGGCAGTCCTGCCTCAGTTTCCCAAGTGATCAGATTATAGGTATGCACCCCCCTGCCTACAAGTCTCAGTCTTGTCTGAAAATAGGGCAGTAATAATGGAATCTCTGCAGAGTGCTAATGCAAGTACTTATAGCAGTGAAAAGAAAGGAAGACCCAGCAGTAAAAACAACAAAAGAAGGAATCACAGAATGGAATGCCTGCCACCTGGTCCTCTGCAGGCCGTTTCACGTAGCTAGTGCGCAGATGTATCTAGCGCAGTGGTTCTTAACAGACAGATCCTGGGAATTCTTGACAAGAACATCTCTTCTAGAAATATAGCCAGTGGCTTCATAAACCACAGCCATTAAAAATTTAAGCTGGGTTTAGGGGACTGATTCAGTAGTCCTCGGTAGCCATTTCCCAGTACCATATAAGCCAGGTGTGGCGACATGTACCTATAATACCAGCTCTCAGGAGGCTGAGGCTGGAGGACTACCGTGTGGTTGAGGTCATCCTAAGCTATGTAGTGAGTTCAGCACCATCCTGGACTACAGAGCAACACCCTGTCTTTTTTATCCCCATTTTATTAGGAAGTATATATGTGATACGTAATAATGTTTACATTAAACTTGAGTGCTTTGTGCACATATATCTCACCTCTTGAGTCACAAACTCTTCCCCTCTCCCTTTTTCTTACCCTCCATCTCCGCCCTAACTTCCCCTTCCCCCCTCATTTAATTCTGTGATAGTCCTGTATTCTGGGTCTCATATTAGAGAAGCCATTTGAAATTGAGACCCTGTCTTTTTAAAAAAATGGGCTGGGCCTAGTGGCACAGGCCTGTGATCCTGCCACTCTGGTGAGGCTGAGGCAGGAAGGAGGGTCGCAAGTTGAAGCCTAGTGTAGGCATTGTAGTGACTCAGCAAGACCTGGTATCAAAAAAGGGAGGGAAAAAAATGGGCTGGGGATGTAGTTCAATGTGGAAGCCCCCAGTTCCATCCCAGGGCTCCCGCATTTCGTGCGGAACTGTGGTGGCATCAGCATGGTAGGTCCAGCCTAGCACTTGGAGCAAACTGGTGAGATTTTCTTGCGTTCCTTAATTCAGCAGCTTTACCTCCTTGAAAGGACAGGGAAAGTGGGATTGTTTGATGGCTTTGTGGGCATGATAATTGAAGACAAAAGTTCAGGTGCTGGGGTCTGAGTCCGTGCTTGAGGGCCTGCTTGCTGTGTGCCCCAGGACCCTGGGAACTTAGCACACCTCACGGAGGGCCATACTGTGATGTCTGGGTGGCTGTTGGGTGTGATGTCTGCCGGTGTCTGTTAACAGTGCTGAGTGGGGCCTTGAGACAGCACAGGGAGGAAATGTGGTGCATAAAGACGCGGTTGGGAGGAGCCAGCAGGCGGCCCCCACATCCTGGTTCTGGCGTTAGTGTCAGGGAGACAGAAGAGGCGTGGCTCTGCCCGTTGCGCAGCGCCGCTGCTGTGGGCTCACAGTTGACCTCCAGCCACCTGCCCCGGGCCGTCTACCAAAGCCTCCCTGGTGTCAGAAGGGACTGACCAACTAGTTGAGGAATCGTTAAATGGCAGCCACTCAGATGGGGCTTTGAGGGAAATTTGGGGGGCGAAAGGGGCAACCCTGCCTTTTTGGAATTCCCCCACTTGGTTTCCCTTCGATAATAAGTTTTTGCTCTGTTTTGTGGTATTAGGGATTGACCCTGGAACTTCACACTGAGCTACATCCCTGGCCCGTTTATATCTTTTTAATTTTGAAATAGAGTCTAAGTAAGTTGCCCACCAAGGCTCAAACTTGAACATTCCTCCTGCCTCGCCCTCCAGCATGCTGGGGTAACAGGCCTGCGCTGCACCACCGTGCCTGAGCACTGCTGGCATTTCTGATAGGTGGCAGGTGGTTTAGTTCTACGACTGGGTGGGAGGTAACAAGCCATCCTATTGCATGAACTTATAATGTATTTCATGTTTTCTCCTCTCCAACAGATGGAGCAGCATACTGTATGGGACGCTTGAATTCTGACTGTTGGTATGTTTGAGGCAGGGTTATGGGCTTGTTATCATCGTCCGTAAAAACTTTATTTGAGCCTGCAGGTGGCCACTTTTAGAGCTACTTTCCCCTTTTTTATAGGTACTTGTATACTCTGGATTTCCCAGAGAGTCGGGTGATCAGCCAGCCAGATCAGACCCTGGAGATTCTGATGAGTGAGCTCGACCCAGCAGTTATGGACCAGTTCTACATGAAAGATGGTGTTACTGCAAAGGACGTCACTCGTGTAAGCCTGGGGCCTTCTGTGGTTTTGTTTCTGCTTCTCTGCTTCATTTTCCATGCAGTTTTTAAAGTGCAGGTGTGTACGCATGTGTGTGGTGGGTTTTCTGTTTTTGTGGTACTGGGGGTCTCGCCCAGGGCCTTCACACTGAACTACAGTCTCAGCTCCTCCCCGCCCCCCCCTCCTCTTTTTAACTCAAACTTGGAATCTTCCTGCCTCAGCCTCCCAAAGTGCTGGGGTTTCAGGCCTGCCACCCTGCCCAGCATTTACTTTAATATTTGGTCTTTTCTCCAGGAGAGTGGAATTCGTGACCTGATACCAGGTTCTGTCATTGATGCCACACTGTTCAATCCTTGTGGGTATTCAATGAATGGAATGAAATCAGATGTAAGTAATTGTATCTTGGCTTAATAACTTTTACATATGCATACATACATTCTCTTTTCTAATGGAAAACTGTTTTCTCCGAAGGGAACTTACTGGACTATTCACATCACCCCAGAACCAGAGTTTTCTTATGTTAGCTTTGAAACCAACTTAGGTCAGACCTCCTATGATGACCTAATCAGGAAGGTTGTGGACGTCTTCAAGCCAGGAAAATTTGTGACCACCTTGTTTGTTAACCAGGTAATTCGGTTCGTGCTAACAAAACCCCAAAAGGAAATTTGGGCGATGAGCTTTTAATAAATGTATATTAAGATGGTGCGCTTCCCGCCCCGGTGGCTGGGGTATCCAGGGGTTGCTCACTAGTGGCTGTGAACCTTTAGGTGTTTAGGGTCTCATGAAGTTGCCTTAGCTGGGCTTAAATTTTCAATCCTGTTTCTTCAGCCTCCCAGAACTGAGGTTGCAGCATGCACTGCCCCACCTCACTCCTGTTTCGGTTTTTGCGATGCTTGGGGCCAGAATCTAGGGCCTTGTCAGTGCCTCTAATCTCCACCTCAAGCCCTTTGTTTATTTTGATTTTTTTTTTTTTTAAGCAGGGTCTTGCTCTATTGTCCAGATTGGTCCTGAACTCATGTAGCCCTAGCTGGCCTTGAACTTATAGCAATCCTCTTGCCTTGGCCTCCCAGGTACTAGGATTGCGGGCATGTACCACCACGCTCAGTTTATTTGGTGCTGGGGAGCTGAATTAGCACTCTAACTGCTGTGTTATTTCCCCAGCCCCCCTCTTTTGGGGGCAGGGGGAGTCTCTGAGCTGCCTGGGCTAGGCTGGAACTTGTGATGCTCTTGCCTTACTCAGCCTCCTTAGCAGCTGGGCTGGGGTGGCAGTGTGGGCCGCCAGGTCAAGCAGCTCCCTGTTTGCTCCCCAGCCCAGTTGCTGCCGTGCTGGCCCTGGCCTTTTCCCCATTGGCGCCATCTCCTTTAAGCGTAGTCTGTCTGTCGCATGCCTGTTGTGTCTGAAAATGCCGTGCGCGTGGAGCACTAATAGCCGTTTCAATTCTCCCCCCAGAGCTCTAAGTGTCGCGCAGTGCTTTCTTCGCCCCAGAAGATTGACGGTTTCAAACGTCTTGATTGCCAGAGTGCTATGTTCAATGATTACAATTTTGTTTTCACCAGTTTTGCTAAGAATCCACAACAGCAGCAGAGTTGATTAAGGAAAATGAAGAAAAAACGCAAAAAGAGACCAGCCCTAGCAGGTGGTGGCCACTGTGCAGGTGTTGCTGCTGGGGGCCGTGCTCGCCACACCCACCACCCTGTAGCTGCGGGAAGCGCTAGATGTAATGATAGTGTAATCATTTTGAAGTGTATGCATTATTATCTTCAGGACTTAGGTATCTTGCATGAATGCTCTCCTCTGTGTTTAGGTGTTCTATGCCACTCTTGCTGTGAAATTGAAGTGCATGTAGAAACAAGCTTTGACTCTATGAAACTTCACAACACTTGTGACCATGACTCGATTTGGTTTATGCACAGTGTCCTGTCTCTGCGGGCGTCGTCCAAAATCCCCCACAGACAAGGCTTCCGCCCTCCATAGGCGCGGGCCTCCGCCGCCTCACCTGGGACTGTTCTGTCACACTGCTGCCACAACTGTACAGCCAGTTATACCTCCACTTTCTACAGCATTCTCTACCAGTAGGTTTGCGATCGATTTCTACTTCATAAAAATGTTTTTTGCAACAGCGATTAAAAGTTTTTTCTTCCACGAGTCAAGTCCTCTTACGAAAATGATTCCAGTTACTCACTTTGTGTATGACTATTTTGATAATGGTCCCTGCCTTTGTAGTCCTCTAATTGATTTCTTCCCTCAGCGTGGTGTCTCCCTCCAGCCCCCCAAATAAAGCAATATACTGTTATACTGTGGGTTTGTATACACATCTTACCTGGGTGCGTGCAGAGGTCACGGCATGGTCCCTGGACTTAGTCCTCTTTAAAGGGCACGAGAATTTGGCCTTGTTTTCATTGGCATGGACTGTGAAGGATGGGTGAGGAAAGTGAACATGTCCGTAGGAGACCAGGGAGGCGGATGCTCGCGTGATGAGCCGGGAAGACCAGGGCTTGCGGGTTGGGAGTCGGGTGTGTTGCTGAACTGTGGAAGCCCCATGATTGCAGTGCTTCTCAGTGGCGAGACGGGCTGGCAGGGGAGGGCTGTGCCTTCCTTGGCCGCCCAGGTGTGCTGTGAACGGATTTTTTCACACTAACTAGATGGGCAGGCAGGTTGTCCTGAATTCACTCAGCTCAGATCACCCACTGTAACCCTCGGAACAGCCACTGCTGCTAGCTTGGGTTCAGAGCAGACTGCGTGGCTTTCCCATCTTGGGACTCCATCCTGTGGGTGTTGGGACCCGTCTGTCACCACGTGACCATCCCTAGGCGTGGCGTTCACAGGACAGAATGAGCGGCGGCCAGAGGGAGCCTGTCCTGGTTATCATATCTGGCCACACGAGCACGTGGGTGCGTGAGTAAAGCCTATCGTGCCACTCCGGAAGCACTCGTGGGAAGCAGCTAGGAGTCCAGACCCGAGAGGGCGGCTCTTGGAGCTCCATGTAACACGGGGTTTAAGCCGCCGAGAGAGCTGCACAGTAGACGGGATCCTGGGTCCTCAGCCTTGTCGCGGTTGGTGTGGTGATGTTTGTTCCTCCCATATTTACAAATGGAACACCTGTTTTTTGTGTTTCTAAGCATAAAATTGACTTGGTTTGAAGTCAGGTGGTCGGAGCCCTGTTGTGACTCCATGAGGCTCGGGGTCTCCTGGTGACCTTGGTTCTGTAACAAGAGCAGCTTCTGACTGACTTCCTCTATCACAAGGACCAGCGCTTAAGGTAGATTGTGTCCCTGAACAGCTTTGGTGACATCTGGTGGCTTGAGGTCTGATTTTTTTTTTTTTTTTTCTTTCTCATGAGGGTAATTCTAATGTTGAAAGCTTGCACAGATGGGAGACAGCCTAGAAGAGCAACAACTGTAGACTAGTCGTCCTAGGGACGAGAGGAGGGAAAAGTTTCAGTGCCATAATTTCTCTCTTCATTGGTGTTGGACTTAAATCATTTGAAATGTATTTCTGTACCACAATTTAAGCTTCAATAAAAGTTTGCTTAATTAATTTGCTAGTGAAAGTTTTGTTGGCCTCTTTTATGTTGTCTTGACAGAATTGGGTGGAGTGAAACGTTGGAGAATGGCAAGTGGCAGCCTTTGTAGATGGAGCTGTTACCCACAGGCAGGGCGGGAGATAATTCGCTTCCATTCCACTTGAGCAGCCAGCAGCTTGGTCATGCTGCCACCCAGTTCCTTCAAGGCCCTGAGTTTGGTCCCCCGTATTACCAGTGACGGTTCCTGGTGCTTGTGTGTGGACGTCCAGATCAGTGCATCTCACGCCTTCAGTTCCTCATTTGCTGGATTTTTCAGGGAGGGATGTTGAGCTTATCTGGTTGTTTTTGTATCCTTCATTAGACATCTGTTTCTGTCCTTGGCTGGGAATGTACCTAGGACAGATGCTCTGTGTGCTTTACGTAAGGCACTGGGCTTGATCCCAGCAAGGTGGCGAAGGTACTTTGCCTTAGAGTACTTAATCCAGTTGTATTACCAGGAATAAAAGCACAGACTGAAATCCTAGCTCTCTAACCTTAGCTCAGTGTTTTAAAGCCTTACACCCACCAAAAAATTGGAAATTTAAAGTTTTTGTCTTTTAAAATCCATTCTGGGCTGGAGGAATGGCATAGTGCTTGCCTACCAAGCGCAACACCGTGAGTTCAGTTTCCTAGGCCAGTAAAGCCAGGTGTGGTGGCGCACGCCTGTAATCCCAGCACTTGGGAGGCTGAGGCAGGAGGGTTGCTGTGAGTCCAAGGCCAGCCTGGCTACAGAGTGAGATCCTGTCTCTCTGCCCTTCCCCCCATCCCCCTGCAAAATTTAAGAATTCCCTTTGGGGCTGTAGTGGGAGGCTGAGCTGGGCCAGGAGGTTGCAGAGTCAAGGCTGGTCTGGGTGATAACAAGAACGGGGGAAGGGTGAGGGATCGGGGTCGCAGCTGAATGTGAAGGCGAGGCTTACTCCCGTCTCTGGTGCCTGCCCCCAGGGCCCGGTAACATCCCTGTCTTGCAGCCTGTTTGGTTCCCATGGCTTCTGTCTCACCTGTAGAGTTTGAGTAGTAAGGGCTGTTGAGAACCCCAAAGCCTGTAAAGTCAAATGAATGCACCCCAATTCTGAGACTTCGCACATGTGCTGCTGGCAGCCTGGTGGGCATTTCTTAGGACTACTCAGCATTGCCTTAGTAGTTCGAGAGGCCTGGGAGCCCAGCTCAGCGGGTCGAAGCGCTTGTCTGACTGCCCTGGGTTCCAGCACCACAGCATGGTGGTGCACAACTATAATCCCAGCAGAGGCAGGATTACAGTGAGTTTAGGGTCAACTGGGCTATGAAGCGAGACAGTAAAACCAGTGGAGTACCAGTGAAGCACCAGTGAGGACGCTCAGATTTCAAAAATGAATGAGCCCTGGTGTGCCCATGCTGACCACACCTCTACGAGTGCTCCACTCAGGTGGGTCTCAGGATGGACAGAGCGGCCTCTGTAGAAGCTTCATCTAGTGGGGCAGGGCTGGGCAGTGCTCAGTGGCGATGTGGGCGAAGGGGGCGGCTTCCTGGCAGCTAGGATCTCTGTGGGCTGAGAAACTCCAGGAGCCAGTAGGAGTACTGGCCGCTGGCTTTCATAGCGGGTCTGTTCCCAGAGTTCTCAGCAAATGAAAACTACTTTAAAAATCTGAACTAGGGCTGAAGGGATGGCTCAGCAGTTAAAGCACTTGCCTAGCAAGCACTGAGTACCCAAGTTTGATTCCCCAGTACCAATAAGCTGGGCGTGGTGGCACAGGCCTATAATCCCAGCACTCAGGAGGCTGAGGCAGGAGGATTGAGGTGAGTCCAAGGCCAGCCTGGGCTCCGAACTGAGTTCAGGGCCAGCCTGGACCACAGAGTGAGACCTGTCTCAGAAGAAAAGGGAAAAAAAATCTGAAGTAGTCTGGGGCATAGTTCAATGATTACATCCTGCCTAGGTGGCGGGTTCAATCCCTCAGCACCACGTAATAGCCCAGCCTGGGGGTGGTGCATGCCTATAATCCCAGCATTTGGGAGGCTGAGGCAGGAGGATTGCCATAAGTCAGAGGCCATGGTGAGTTCAGGACTACTTGGACTACAGAGCCAGACCTTGTCTCAAAAAATATAGATATACACATGTATACACATATACACACATGTATGTGAATATATAAACCAGAACAAAACCCTTTTGGCAGGTTTTCGGGTTGGTTGGTTTTTTTGTTTTAAGACAGGATCTCACTCCATAGCCCAGGCTGGTCCTGAACTCACTATGGAGCCCAGCCTGTCCTTGGACTCGGCAATTCTGTCTCAGCCTCCTGAGTGCTGGGATTACAGGCGTGTGCCACCACACCCTGTTTATGTGGTGCTGGGGAATCGAACTCTGGTACTTAGCACTTGACTTAGTGCTTGCTAGGCTTTAACTGCTGAGCCATTCCTCCAGCCCCTTTTGGGAGTTCTTTTAAAGGGGATTACAAGAGGCTGGATGAGAGAGGTTAGAGATTTTAGTGAGGCTGAAAGGGCTGAGACACAAAGCAGTCGTAGAGGCTGGGGAGCAGCTTGCCATTTGGGCACCCACCTCATTGTGCAGGGCCTTGGGTTCGATCCCCCAGCGCCATGTAAATATTAACTGAGCACTTGGGAGGCCGAGGCAGAAGGAATGAGGTAAATTTAAGAACATGGACTAGAGAAACCCTGTCTCCAAAAGCAAAACAAGAAGTTGCTAATTGGCCAGGCTGGGCAGAAACTTGCAAATCTTCCTGCCTCAGCCTCCCAGAGAGCTGGAACTAAAGGCCTGATCCCCCAGCATGACTAAGTGGATTTTTTGAGTCCAGTCGCTGGCCTTGTGAGAGAGGAGCGGGTCCTCCATGCAGATGAGACTGAGTGGATCAATTTCCATTTCAAACAGCACCCGCTGCCCTGGACCTGTCTCAACTAGATGCCTGTTGCACGCGGTAAAACCGCCTGAGGTGTTTTCTTATCTTGAGAATTCTGATAGCTGATGAGTTTCTCCCACATCAGCCAAAGGCTAGAATATTTCAGCCCTTTGCCTGTAGCAAACGCAGCCACCATGCCTATAGCACAGGTGTTCTGTCCTCTTTGAACATTACTTTTTTTTTTTTGAGGTAGGTCTCGCTGTGCAGTCCAGACTGGTCCCAAGCCCACTCTATAGCCCAGATGGCCCTCAAACTCAGAGCAATATTCCTGCCTCAGCCTCCCGCGTGCTGGGATTACAGGGGTGTGCCACCATACCCAGTTTATGTGGTGCTGGGCAATTGAACTCAAGGCCTTGCCCTTGCTAGGCAAGTGCTCTGACCGCTGTGCTACTCCTCCAGCCCCATGTTTTGTTTCGTCTAGGCTGGTCCTGATCTGATCTCACAGTATAGCCCAAGCTGGCCTCCAACTCCCAGCCATCCTCCTGCCTCAGCTGCCTAAGTGCTGAGATCACAGGTGTACACCCAGCAAATCTTTCCACACCCAGGTAATCTGTGGTGCTGAAGAATCAACCCAGGGCCTTCCATATGCTAGGCCAGGGCTTTAAGTGCAGAGCTACACTCCCAGCCTTTGAATGTTAGTTTTTTGTAAAGATTGTAATTATGGGAAACACACCCTTGTTCCTTGGCCTCTGCTTATTTTTTTTTTTTTTCTTGAGACAGGGTCTCCCTGTGTAGCCTGAACTGGCCCTGAACTCAATGTGTAGCCCAGGCTGGCCTTGGGTTTTGCAATCCTCTGGTCTCCGCCTCCCAAGTGCTGGGATTACCGGCCCGGCATATGCCACCACGCCCAGCTTTATGTGGTGCTGGGGAATGGAATTCAGGGGAATTCAGGGCGTGGCACTTGCTGGGCAAGCACTTTAGCTGCTGGGTCATTCCTCCAGCCCTTCTGCCTCCTACTTTAAAAGCTCGTTTGCTATTACTGAGTAATGGTTGTAGCTAGTGTGAGCACGCAGGGGGTCCCAAACGTCACTGTAATTTTTTTTTTTGGTACTACAGGAGATTGAGTTTACTGAGCTACATCCCTAGCCCCCTTTGCTAGATCACTAAATTGCCCAGACTGAGCTTCACCCTGGAATCCTCCTGCCTCAGCCTCCCAGAGCACTGGAGTCACACCCGCTAGCAGGCCCAGCTGTCTTTCGGGCTTTCTTCTAAAAGTATCAGTGTTTGCCTCCTGTCAGATGCTGTCATCCCTAGCCGGAAGTGGTCAGCGGCAGCGCAGGAAGCAGCCTGCAGCCTGGGGCGTGTGGCCGTTGCCCCGACCCGCAGCGGCACCTGTGGCGCTTAGTGCCTGGAGCACTGCACCCTGCCCAGGCGCCAGGCCAACTGGGTGTGTACAACAAAAGCAAAGGGCATCCCACTCTGGTTCACGTGATAAAATTTTTCTTAAACCTGGCATGGTGGTGCACACTCATAATTCCAGAACCCGGAAGTCTTGAGGCAGGAGGACTGCCGTGAGTTTGAGGCCAGCCGGGCCTATGTAGTGAGTTCGAGACTAATGAGGACTGCAGAGCAAGAAGCTGTCTCAAAAAAAATTATTTTTCTATTTGAGGGGGTGGGGAAAGGGCGATTGCTGGTCATCGAGCCGTGGGCCTTCACACTGAGCTGTTGCATCCCTGACCTATTTTTAAAATGTTTAATTTCAGAGTCTCACCAAATTGCCCAGGCTGGGCTCAAATTTGTGATCTTCCTGCCTCAGCCTCCTAAGTGCTGGGATTATAGGCTTGTGCCACCACACCCAGTTTATGTGGTGCTGGGGAACCAACTCTGGGCCCTTGTGCTTTCCAGGCAGGTGCTCTATCCACCAAGCCACATCCCAGCCCCACAGGCACTTTCTTGATTGTGTATCCCCTGTTTAACAGTAAAGCTTCTGGGGCTAGAGAAATGGCACAGTGATTAAAGCACATCCTTGCAAGCCCAGGCCCTGAGTCGATTCTAAGCACTACACAAATCAGGCGTGGTGGTGTACACCCATCATGCCAGCACTCGGGAGGCTGAGGCAGAAGGTTTCCAAGTTTGAGCCTAGCTGGAGCAAACTGACAATTTAGCAAGACTTTGTCTGAAAATCAAAACTGAAAAAAAAAAAAAGAGAGAGAGACGGGGATGTAGCTCAGTATGGAGGCCCTGCGCTCCACCCCCGTGCTAAAAGAAAAACCCTGTGGCTCTGCCGGGGAGCATTGCCTGTGTGACCAGGGCTGGCGGGGAGGAGCCCAAGGCTACGGGATATCACACTCCAGCAGGCTTGTGTGTTGTTACGGGCTGGAGCCGCCCAGACGCTCCGCTGAGTGAGAAAACGTGCTGGACTCATCTGCATCGTGCTTCTTAATGTCTGGGCAGCTGGGCAGAGACTTGGCTGGGCCGCGGGTGGGCAGCTGGGCCCAGACTAGGGACCGCACCTCACCGTTCCTCCGCAGCCAGGCAGTAAGTATCCCGAGTTGAGCGTCTGCTTCTCCACAGCAGGAGAAAGAGAGCGGACACTCCGTGTGGGCACCGACCCTCCTGTAAGTGGGGCGTGGTGCAGAGGCGGCCCAGTGTGTGGGAAGCCCAAGAAGCCTGGGGTTCCGGTCAGGACCCCCGGGCGCTGCCTTCCCTCCAGGGAGCCCCTCACTGCTTGCACCACCCTGACAGGGCATCGTGTGGGCCGGCCCCGCGTGGAGGCCAGGCGTCTAAGGCTGGACAGCAGGCCTCGGAACGCGCTCCTGAGTGACCCGGGAGCCTGGCTCTTGTGCGCACCCGGCCAAGCGCTGCAGCGCAGCGGCTTATTTTTATTTTTGCTTAGGTATTTCAGAGCTGAGGATTGACCCCAGGGGCTCAGCCTGACATCTCTCTTCCCCCCCCCCCCACATTACCGGGGTGGAACCCAGGATCGTCACACCCAGTGCCACTTCCAGCCACTTTTTATCTTTCATTTTGAGACAGTGTCTCCCTAATTAAGTTGCCCGGGCTGGACTTCAGCATGGAATCCTCCTGTCTCGGCCTCTCAGCTGCTGGGATTACATGTATGTACCACAACCATGCTTAGCTAACCTTTTATGTGGGGGTGGGGAATAGAATCCGGGAACCCTGCACCCTGGGTAGTGCGCTAACCCCTGAACTACATTCCCCCCGGGCTAGTTTGGAATTCGCTCCGTTGTCTGGGCCGGCCTGGAATTTGCAGTCCTCCTGCCTCAGGCTCCTCGGTGCTGTTACTGCAGGTGCATGCTGGACTTCGTCTCCGAGCTGCACCCACAGCCCTCGTGGGTTCTTCCTGGAGTTTTTTGCTACCTTCTTGAAATGTGTTGATAATAAAATATGAATTCTATAATGCCGAGCGACTTAAAATAAGCAATACTTTTTGGAAGAACAAATTTGACTCCTGTGTAGGAAGATGAGTACATCTTGAAGTCATCATGCTAAGTGCAGCAAAGCAGACTGAGAAAGCCGGCCCAGTGATGCAGGCCTGGAATCCCAGCATTCCCGGAGGCACAGGCAGGAGGGTTGCAAATTCAAGCCTAACCAAGGCAATTTAGTAACTTGATGAGACCCTACCTCAAAATTTAAAAAATAATAAAAAATGAGCTGAGAATGTAGTTCAGTGCAAAGGCCCTGGGTTCACACCCCCAGTACAAATACAAAAAAGAACAAAAACCTTTAAAAACCCACCGGGCAGAAAAGGTTAAATATCGTGTGGTGGTTCTTACATGAGGAAGACATAAGTAGTTTAATAAATAATATAAAAATATGAAACTTAAATATTTAAATAAAAGTGGGATGATAGGAAACAAGGAGAGTAAAAATACCTCCGGCTGTGGACTGAGGGTCAGGCCAGTAAGGCGGGAAGCTGTGGCCTGGCGCTTGTCCAAGGGGAGGTGACACAACACATTTATCATCAGAAAACAATTTTTAAAAGTCATTCTTGGAGTCCAGGAGGGCAGTTCACATGTAGGGTGCATGGTTTACTGTGCCCTGGGTTCAGTCCCCGGGATCAAAAAAAATCATTTTTTCCAGTAATGGACTTTACAGTTGAAACTGTCTAAGATAGTTAGTTTTATTTTATTTATTTTTGAGACAGTCTGTCTCTGTTGTTCATGTTGGTCCTAAACTCACTGTAGGCCCAGGCTAGCCTCAAACTTACAGCAATCCTCCTGTTTCAGCCTCCCAAGTACTAAGTTACAGGCATGTGCCGCTATGCCCAATTTATGTGGTACCGGAGAATCAAACAATCAAACCTCGGGCTCCTCCCTTGCTAGGCGAACACTCTAACCACTGTGCTATTCCTCCAGCCCCACTTTTTATTTTTATTTTTATTTTTAATTTAAAAGCTGAATGTGGTGGCCACGCATCTGTAAATCCAGCGTTATAGCAGGTTGAGTCAGGAGGCCCACTAGTTCAAATGCAGCTTAAGCAACTTAGTGAGAACTTGGCTCAAAAAAAAAAAAAAAAATACAAGCTAGGCATGATGGCACAGGCCTGTAATCCCAGCACTCTGGAGGCTGAGGCAGGAGGAAACCTGGGCTACATAGTGAGTTCAAGATCAGCCTGGACTATAAAGCAAAACTCTGTCTCTAAGTAAGTAAATAAGCATACAGAACTAAGCAATTCAGCGAGGCTCTGTCTCAAATAAGCAATGAAATGGGGCGTGGGGTAGAGTTCAGAGTGAAGGCCCTGGGTTCAATCCCCCGTACCACAAAAAGAAATGCAGGGCTGGGGACATAGCTCAGGGGTGAAAGTGCTTGCTTTAAACTGGGTGTGGTGGTGCATGCTTGTAATCCCAGCACTCAGGAGGCTGAGGCAGTGGGACTGCTGTGAGTCCAAGGTTAGCTTGGGCTACAGAGTGATTTCAGAACCAGCCTGGGCTACAGAGTAAGACCCCTTCTCAAAAAATAATAAAAAAGGACCAGCCTGGACTAGAGAATGAGACTCTATCTCAATAAAATAAAATAAGGGCTGGAGGAATGGCACAATGGGTAAAACGCTTGCCTAGCAAATGCAAGACCCCGAGTTAGATTCCCCAGCACCACATAAAGCCTGGCATGGGGGCACACGCCTGTAATCTCAGCACTCGGGAGGCTGAGACCAGCCTGGGTTATCCAGTGGGTTCAGGACCAGCCAGGGCTGCAAAGCAAGACCCTGTCTCAAAAAATCAATTACATTACTAGGGATGTAGCCCACTTCAGAAGCCTTGGGTTCAATCCCCACTACTGAAAAAAAAGTATATTTATGTGTGTGTGGGAAGAGGCAGGAGTTCACAATAAAAGGTGACTGGCCACCAGAACCAGCCAACCTTTGATCTGCATATTGGGAGCCCTATTGACTCTGTGTTTTAGGAACAAGGAATGGGAAGTTTATTTATAAATCTACTGAGAGTGTCACAAGGACCCAGGAATAGCCATGCTTGAGGTGGGACGGGAAAGGACAGGCGGTAGACAGATGCCAGGTAGGCTTCAGGGCTGGGTCCCCTCGAGGGTCCCCTGGGTTCATTCAGCCTTGAGGCGTCGCCCTCCCCGTCTCTGTGACTCCCGGCCCATGGCCACACTGAATCATCTCCTCTGCTGACTCAGAGCCTCAGTTACTCAGAGCCTGTCCGCAGCCACCGGGTTCCAGCTGCAGCCCCTGGGAGGAAAGAGACTGTGTCTGTTCTCCCACCGAAGTGAGCAGCGAGACCTCAGCCCCAAGCTGCCCACCCTTCCCAGGTTTCTGATCAGGCAGTCAGGGCATTTGTTTTCTCAGTTCTGTTTTGAGATAGGGTCTCAGCCAGTCCTGGTGTAATCCCGGCACTCTGGGAGCCTGAGGCCGGAAGATTGCAAGCTCAAATCCCAACAGTAAGGCAATTTAGTAAGATCCCATCTCCAGATGGGGGAGTAGAAAGGGGGTGGGTGGCTGAGGATGTAGCTTGGTGCAGAGCTCTGGGTATAAGCCCCGGCACCAAAAAATAGAATCTTGCTGGGTGTGGTGGGTCATGGCTGTAACCCCAGCACTGAGCTGGGCCCTCCACGCGGGGCTGTAATCTCAGTACTCTCGGAGGCTGAAGCAGGAAGATCCCAAATTTGTGCCCAGTTTGGGCCACTGGACAACTTCGTGAGACCCTGTCTCAAGACCTAAGATGATGGTCTTGGTGTGTAGCTCAGAGTAAAGGCTATGAGTTCAATTCCTAATACCTAGTACACACACACACACACACACACACACACACACACACACACACACACACACACACGAGATAGGACTCACCCTGTAGTACAGGCTGGCTCAAACTGGCCATGTAGCCCAAGCTGACCTCAAATTCACGATCCTCCTGCCTCAGTCTCTGAGTGCTGGGATCTCGGGAGTTTTCCACCCTTAGTTGAGGATTTAACATTTTTTTTCTTTTTCTTCTTCTCTTTCTTTTTCTGTAGGAGTTGCTTATTGATTGATTGATCGATTGATTGAGGCAAGGTCTCACCCTGCAGTCTGGGTGGATGCTATACTGGGAACCAAACTCAGGATCTTGTGTTCGCTAGACAAACGCGGTAACCGTTGTGGCGGGCCTCCCGCCAGCAGGTAACACAGACAGGCGTGGCTGGACAGCGCCCTTGGCCCCAGCCGGTCACTCATGGGTTTCTGTCTGGGCGGTCTGGGGGCAAGCTGCCTCATGCTGCCGGTCCCACCCTGAAGAGACTCCCAGGCTCCGGGGGGCATGTTCTCCTCGCCTCCTCTCCCGGACCTCTGCATTCAGGCGGCAGGTGTGCGAGCCTTTGGGCTGCTCACCTGGAATGTCTGCGACCTCTGCTCCTCTTTCATCAGTCATGACCTGTGAAGATTTCACCATTCCCCGCCAGGACAGCTGCAGAAAAGGCCCCTGTTCCAGGCCCCATGGGCACCACTGGCAGCCCCTCCTGCCTCGGTGGGTCCGTGCCCATTCCCCACGGCTTCTTCCTTCTGCTTACCACCTTCCATTAAGCTGGGCCCAGTGGCACAGGCCTGTAAGTCCACCTTGGGAAGCCAAGGTAGGAAACTCACAAGTTCGAGTCCAGCCTGGGCAGCAACTTACAGAGATCCTGACTCAAATAATAAAAGAAGCCATAGTTCAGAGTGAAGGCCCTCTGTTCACTCTGCAGTGTTGCCAAAACCAGACCAAAAAACCCCACTAATCTTTGGGCATTTATTTATTTATTTATTTATTTACTGTGGCACTGGAGATGGAGTCCAGGGCCTTCACACTATGCTACATTCCTGGCTCATTTTTATTTTTTTATTTTATTCTATTTTATTTTGAGTCAGGGTCTCGCTCTTTAGCCCAGGCTGCTCCTGAACTCACTGTGTAGCCCAGGCTGGCCTTGGACTCAGGGCAATCTGCCTGCCTCAGCCACCAGAGCGCTGGAATTACAGGTGTGCTCCACCACGTCTAACTTATATAGTGCTGGGGACTAGAACTCAGGACCTTGCACTTCTTAGGCAAGCACTTTAACTGCCGAGACACTCCTCCAGCTTCCTACATGCTGGTTATGAGTTAGTGGTCTTTCAAGACATGTTCTCTTGCAATGATGTTTCCCTTTTATGGAGACCCCTTACCCTTTCTTTCTTTTTCCTTCTTTTCCTATTTTTGAGACAGGGTCTCACTCCATAGTCCAGTCTGCCTGTGAGCTCTCTCTATAGCCCAGGTTGGCCTCAAACTGAGCGAAATCCTCCTGCTTCGGCCTCCTGAGTGCTGGGATTACAGGTGTTTACCACCT
Source organism: Ctenodactylus gundi (assembly GCA_004027205.1). Taxonomy (NCBI): domain Eukaryota; kingdom Metazoa; phylum Chordata; class Mammalia; order Rodentia; family Ctenodactylidae; genus Ctenodactylus; species Ctenodactylus gundi. The sequence goes on along the minus strand of PVKB01002742.1, from coordinate 66,947 downwards.
TGCCCAGCTTATGTGGTGCTAGGGAATTGAACCCAGATCCTTGCCCTTCCTGGGCAAACACCCCCAGCCCTCCCAGCCCTGTTTGATTTTGAGACAGGGTCTTGCTAAGTTGCTGAATTGTCCAGCTAGGCTCCACCATGCAACCTTCCTGTGCCGGGGCCTCAGAGTGCCCTAGGGTGATAGGTGTGCCAGGGTCCCAGGGTGCCCCAGGGTGACAGGTGTGCTCCAGCACACCCAGATGTTTGCTTGCTTGTTTATTGTGTGGGTACGGAGCTCAGGACCCTCATTTTGAGCTGCAACCCCAGCTCTTTTATTTACTTATTTTAAAATTTCCAGTCAGCGGGCTGGAGGAATGGCTCAGCGGTTAAAGCATTTGCCTAACAAGTGCTAAGTACCCTAGTTCGATTCCCCAGCACCACATAAAGCCCGGTGTGATAGTACACACCTGTAATTCTAGCACCTGGGAGGCTGAGACAGGAGGATTGCCATGAGTCCAAGGCCAGCCTGGGCTCCGAAGTGAGTTCAGGACCAGCCTGAACCACAGAGTGAGACCCTGTCTCAAAATAAATAAATAAATAAATAAATAAAATTTCCAGTCAGGGTCTTGCTAACTTGCTAAATGGCCTGGACTCTACTCAAACTTGCAATCCTCCTGCCTCAGCTTCCCAGTGCCTCCAGCTGGCTGCCTCCGTCTGCTATTGTTTTCTGAAATGCTTTCAGTCCTTTGCCATGGAGCTAGGCTGAGGCATGGGGCATTTTCTGCATTCATCATCAGTGGCTTCCTAGATGGTGCATGCCCTGGCCTGCGGACTCCATAGGCACCAGCCGGGCGTTCTGCCCTCCAGCTCTCCCAGGCCATCTTACTCCACACTGCCCACCATGAGGCTCTAGCAGCTTCCAGGGTTGCAGTACTCCAAGTGGAACTGTTTTCTTTTGACTTCAGGGCCCAGGGCCTAGCTGCCCAGTGGTTACAGTGCTTGGTAGCATGCCTAGGGCCCTGGATTCCACAGTCCCAGCATCATATAAAAATTACCTTGGACTACAGAGTCAGACCCTGTCTCAAAAGGTAAAAAATAAAATTTAAAAATAAAAAAGTGAACTGAAGATGTAGCCCAGAGGAAAGGCCATGGGTTAGATAAAGCAAACAACAAACAAAAAGGGGGGGGGGGAACCCTTAGGTTTCTTTTCTCTTTTTTGGCGGGGACAGCATCTCACTCCATAGTACAGACTGGTTCTGAAGTTGCTATGTAGCCACATTGGCCTGAACTCAGAGCAGTCCTCCTGCCTCAGCCTCCCATCTTGAGTGCTGGGGTCACAGGCGTGTCCAGACATGCGCCACCACACCGGCTTATGTGTTGCAGAGGAATTGAACCCAGGGCCTTGCACTTGCTAGGCAAGATTTTTTTCCCTATAATAATTATTTTTATTAGTATGTTTTTATGATGTGTGCTAGTTACATCCAATCTGGGGAGCCGGTACATACACATCGTACACCTTCGTCATCTCTCCTCCACCTCCCCCTTCACCCGTCACTCCCATCCTGCTCCCTTCTCTGCAAAGTTCTCACTTCCCACTGTCTCTCTTTTGTTTTGTTCTTTTAATTATTTGTATTTTGGATTTCTCTATAAAAGAAACCATGCAGTATTATCTTTAACTTTCTGGTTTATTTTGCTTAGCCTAACAGTCTCGAGAGGCTTCATTTTTCTACAAATTTATCCTTCTCTAGGGCAGAGTAGTACTCCATGCGTAGGTGCACACCGTCCTCTGCCCGTGGGCACTTAGGCTTAGGCGGCTGTCCAGACTCAGCTGTTAGGAGTTGTGCATTATCACTGTAAGACGATGTCTTTAACTTTCAGAAAGCACCGCAGAGCTGGCTCAAGTGGAATTTGTGTTTTCAGAGTTGTTTGACACTGAGTCCAGGCTGGTCCTGAACACACTGTGTAGCCCAAGCTGGGCTCAAACTCATGACGATCCTTCTGCCTCGGTCTCCTGACTGCTAGGATTACAGGCGTGCGCCATGTGAGGCTGGGGAATCGAACCCTGGGGCTTAAGCCTGCTAGGCAAGTGCTTTAACCATTGTGCTATTCATCCAGTCCAGGGTTTCTTCTCCTTGTTCTTCTTTTTGTTTTTTGAGGAATCTCCATACTGATTTCCACAGTGGCTGGACTAGTTTACAGTCCCAACTACGATGTAGAAGTGTTCTTTTTTCCCCACTGCCTCACAAGCATTTGTTGTTTTTTGAAGTTTTTTTTGTTTTATTTTGTTTTGTTTTTCGGTGAGTTCCAGATCCAGCCTTTATTTGACGCAGCCTGGCCTCAGAGCTGCCCCAAGCCCTGCTCTCAGCACTCCAGACAGTACTGATCACAGTTCGCTTTGGAAAGAAGAAAAAGGTGAAGCCACTGGGATCGTGGCCTGAGGCTCCTGTCTGCGTATGGATTCTGAATTCTGAAGAATTCTCCATTCCTGGGAGAGGTGGCCAAGGGGATACAAAAGGTCTCTGAAGCAGCCACGGTCAACCATAGTGGGAGCTCTTAGAACTCTCTTCCTCAAAGAGGGGGAAGACCCAGCCAGAGAGCAGCGCCGGCTGAACCCCTGGGCTGTGTCCCCGGCCCTCTTGGTAATTTAGATAACTTGCTCGTCAAGTAATTGTTAACCTGTTTGTCTCCTCCTAGTGGTGGGCTTTTAAATCATGTATTCCTTTCTGTTAGGTCAAAGAAGGACCCAGGCAAAACCAGCATTTGCCCTGAAGAGAGTTAACTGCCCCTGTGGCCTGGCGCCAGGGTGGTGGGTCCAGCTGCATGCCCCGATCTGGGGGAAGCACAGGGGTCGGGCCAGGCTGTGTAACTGGTGTGTGGGTTGGGGACTGGGTGAATGAGGACAAAGCTAGTAGCTAGTGGCCTGTTAGGCTGGGAGGGAAGTGGCGGGGCACAGATTCCAGGGAAACACACCCTGGCTGGCCTGCAGGTTGTCATTAGCTGGCCAACTGCCGGGACAAGGGAGGCTGATACGCTGGGGACTGAGAAGGGTGCTAAGGCTGGCTAGGTGACTGTGGCCCCGAAGGACGGTGCGGTTACTATCTCTAGGCCAAGGACAGCCAGGCTCCTTGCGTGAGGACAGTTAGCTCAGCACGGGAGACAGCCAGGGAAGCCCATGTTTATTTCTTGTTTCTTTTTTCTTCATTTGTATTTGCGGTTCTGAGATGGATTGGGCCTTCCCACTGAGCTGCACCCCCTGCCGTTTCATTTTTTATTTGGAGGCAGGGTTTCACCAGGTTGCTGAGTTGTCCAGACAGGGCTCCAACCTGTGACCTCTGCCCTCAGCCTCCCAGAGCGCTGGGGTTAAAGACTTGCCACCAGGCCTAGCTGCGCTATTACTCAGAAATTGTATTTTGGAGGCTGGAGGAATAGCTCACAGCAAGCGCTGAGTACCCGAGTTCGATTCCCCAGCACCACATAAGCTGGGTGTGCTGGCGCATGCCTGTAATCCCAGCACTTGAGAGGCTGGCACAGGAAGATTGCAGTGAGTCCAAGGCCAGTCTGGGCTCCATAGTGAGTTCAGGACCAGTCTGGGCTAGGGAGGGAGACCCTGTCTCAAAAAATAAATAAATAAATAAATAAATAAATAAATAAAATCTGATTTGTAGCAGACTGTGTGGCTCAGGCCTATAATCCCAGCACCCTGGGAGGCTGAGGCAGAGTGTTGACAAATTGGAACCCCACTGGGCAATATAGAGACTCAGCAAGACCTCCTCTGAAAATCAAGAGTAAAAAAGTCTGCTGGGGTAGTAGCTCAATCCCCAGTAGGACAAAAAAAAAAAAAAAAAAAAAAAAAAAAAAAAAAAAAAAAAAAAAAAAAAAAAAAAAAAAAAGTCAGATGTGTAAATTTTGTTTTGTTACCTCCTAACTTCTTAGTCATAGAAGCTCACAATTAAGAACACTTCAAAACGGAGTTTTTTGTTTTTGTCTGTTGCAGAATTGGAACAACAGCCTGTGTTTATCTTTTCCTCCTTCCCACTTTCTCAAAAGCCACAAGGCCCAAGGCCCCAAAGCCTCACGGAGCTCCTATAGTTGAGTGGCTAAAGTACTGGCCTTGCCTTCAATCCCCCGGCACCACTTGAAGGTTAGCTGCGCGTGGTAGCACACGTCTGTAGTCCCAGCACTCCAGAGGCTTACGCAGGAGGAGTATCTGAGTTCGAGGTCATCCTGGGCTACATAGTGAGTTTAGAACTATCCTGGATTACCAATTGAGACCCTGTATTCAAAACAAAAGCTCCAGGGTACTTGGCTAGTCATTGTCACTAAAAATTTCTGTTTAGTGAGGGCCCTTTTGTTATAAGTCAAAATTCAGGGACCACCAAACACCAACTGGGGCAAGGTAAGGCTTATTTATTTTTTTCCCCATTTTATTTATATGTATAAGCGCAAAATTTAAGGTTTACAGTGAAGTTGAGCATCTTGTGCACATATGTATCTTGTCAAGGTGACAAGGACTTTCCCACTCTCCTTTTGTCCCTCCTCCTAAGGTAAGGTTTATTACAGCCAGGATGGTGGACTCCATCTGGGCTGTCCCTGGACCCCTGCATTAGTTTCCAGACAGCAAGCTTAGCAAAGTACTTATGAGGCATCAGAGGAAGAATCTTACATTATTACATTATAACCAATATATACAGTTTGACAGATACAGACATTTTAGGTGACCTATTAAGTTTGGATTTCTTTGTCTCATTGGGTGGGCCACATGGTTACGAAGTGGCCAATTATAATTTGATGTCCAGTGGTCACCTTTGGTGGTGGTGGGGAGGATACATGACTTTTAGCATGTCCCATTCTGGCAGGCTGCTACGTGTCCGGCCATGGGGTCTCATCTGAACACAAATGCCATTTTAACAAGCCAGCAGGGTTGCAAGGATATCCCGGGATTCACTAGGTACAATTTATCGCAAGATTAACTCACAATCTGGTTACAACAATTTGGGGTTATGGAAGATTACAAAAGTACTGAAAATCACAGCACATTAGGGTTGGAGAAGTTAGAGGCTATTATAGCCCCTGTACACTTGACACAGATAACGGAATTAACAGAGGATACAGAAATCATACAGCAGACACATAACTTGAACAGCAGCATAAGCCTACCATGGAGTTACTCTAGCCAAGGGTGTGAACATTTTTATTTTTATTTTATTGCCCCGCCTCAGTCCTGGGGATGGAACCCTGGCCCTTCGTTATCAGTCTGAGACCGGGACGGGCTAAGTTGCCCATTCTGGGCTTGAACTCGCAATCCTTGGCGCAGTCTCGCTCAGTTCTGCAGGTCGCCCGCTCAGCCTCCATTCTCTGACCGCGCCGAGGCTGAGGCAGGGTGGCATCTCTGTCACTCAGGTAGGGCTCTCGCGTCCTCAGAGACAAGCTGCTAGGACGCTGGGCAAGGGACTTTCCCGACGTTCCGGGCTCGGCGCCCTAACGTGCAAAAAGGCGGCGAGTCCGGCGAGCCACGGCGCTCAGCTGAGCTGCGCCTGCGCGGTAGCGAGCAGCGCCTGCGCGCCCCGAGACGCGCCTATGCGGTAGCGAGCAGCGCCTGCGCGCCCCGAGACGCGCCTGCGCGGTAGCGAGCAGCGCCTGCGCACCCCGGCCCGTCCCGGCATGCCCCGCTGCCCAGCAGGGGCGAGGTAGGGCCGGGTGGCCGTTTTCCTTCCTAGTTTTATTAGTTTTGACTTCTGGGGTGGCAGCGCCGAGGGTGGAACCCAGGGCGTCCACACGGGGCCGAGTGGCCCCACCGCGGCCCCGTTGGGTGTTTTTTGTTTCAGTGGCAAGCAAGCTGCCAAGCGGCCCGGCTTGGGTTTGCCCTTGCGATCCTCCTGCCTCAGCTTTCCAGAGCGCTAGGATTACACCCCGCCACCGCACCTGACTAGTACAGCTATGTTTTATTTTTTTTTTAAGGGTTGCACTAGTCAAGGGTGGTCCTGAGTTCACTATGTAGCCCAGGATGGCCTTGGACTCATGGCAATCTTCCTGCCACAGCCTCTGGTACCGCTGAGATCACAGGCACGTGCCACCGTGCGCGGCGTAAAAATAGAGCTTGGGAATTGAACTCAGGCCCTCGTACTTGCCGGGGGAGCACTTTAACCACTGAGTTATATCCGAGCTCTCATGGAACCAATTCTGAGATGTCCTGCTTCTTCCCTTATTAGCGTGTATTTGTGATACAGGCCGGAGGAATCACACAGCGGTTAGGAAGCTGAATAAGCGCCAGGCTCTGGGTGCGATTCACCAGCTCCACATGAGCTGGGCATGCACAGCACTTGGGAGACTGGGGCAGGAGGACTGTCCTTTGTTCAAGGCCAGCCTGGACTACAGAATGAGATCTTGTCTCAAGAATAAATGGATTTTTGATAAATAATGGTAACAATCAGCTTGAGAAATGGATGTATTTACATCTTGATCGTTTTTAGTTCCCTTCCCCAACCCATCCCTCACTCTCACATCCTTTTCCTTTTCCACAAAGCCTGTCTTGCTATTTTAATGACTTTGATTTTTCTTGTTTATAGTTTTTCTCACATTAGAGAACCCATATGATATTTAACCTTCTGCGTGTGATTCATTTTGTTAAGCATGATCGTCTCAAGGTACCTCCATTTCCTTACAAATGAATCATATTTATTTTTCCTTATGGCAGAGTAGTACTCTACTGTGTAATTACATCCCATCTTTTTATAAAACCACATCTTTACCCATTCAGTCACTGGTTGAGGGATCTATGGCTGCTTCCAAGACTTGGCTATTTTAAGTTGTGCTGCTATAAACATGGGTGTGCATGTATCACTCTTGTATGACGACTTTAACTCTTTTGGGAAGATACCCAGAAGAGGTTTCTCTGGGACAAATGGGATACTTATTTTCAATTTTTTTGAGGAATCTCCATACTGTTTTCCATAGTGGTTGCACCAGTTTATGCATTTTTTAATATAAAAATATTTCTGAAAAGATCCAGAGTGTTCTGGTTTGGATCTGTCCCCCAAAGCCTCAGGTATGTGGATATAATGGGATACCCATGGAACCCTGTACTCTTGGGAAATGGGGCCTGGCTGGAATGGAGGGATGTTTGAGTCTTGACTTGGAGGATTATTTCAATTTGTTGAGATTAGGAAACACCCAGTGCAGAGCTTTCAGGTGTGTGTGATTGACTTGTGGGCCAGGAAATGTGAGAAGTGCACTCACCCTGGGTGTGAGAGGCCAACTGGTAGCCTGAAGTAAATAAGGACAAAGTAATTCGCGTTGAGTTACATCAGCAGCCCTGGGAAAGCCCTGGCCTTTGCCTTATTCTCCAGACATGGGCTCCTGTGTGCCGTCCTCCGTGCCAGGAAGAGCTTTTCTCCAACCAAACCTCTACCATGTGCTTCCACCATTGCAGCCTGTCCATGAATAGACTGTGTGAGATCTTTTGAAGCTGTGAGAGCTAAAATAAATCTTTCTTGGGACTGGAGGAAAGGCACAGCAGTTATAAATTCTTACCTTGCAAGCTCAAGGCCATTAGTTTGATTCTCCAGCACTACTTCAAGCCGGGTATGGTGGCGCACTCCTGTAAAATCAGCACTCAGAAGGCTGAGGCAGAACTGCCATGAGTCCAAGGCGAGCCTGGGCTATAAAGTGAGTTCAGGGCCAGTCTGGGCTACAGAGCAAGACCTTGTCTCAAAACAAAACAAAAAAACCTTTCTTCTCCTAAGTTGTAGATGCTGGATATTCTGTACCAGAAACAAGTGACGAAGATACACAGGAAACTAACAAACACGGCTGCCTACAGAAAAATGGCTCGGGGACAGGAACAGTAGGCTTACTTGGTAGTCGTGTGTGTGTGCGAGTGCAGGGCCTTCACACTGAGCTACATCTCAGCCTATTCTTATTTTTTATTTTGAAATTAGGTTTAAGTGTGTATATTGCCCAGACAAGGCTCAAACTTGTGATCCTCCTGTCTCATAGAAGGTACAAAAACTATTTAGTGTATAATCAGAAAAACCCATAAGGTAATTTGGGAAAATTCAAAAACTCTTTCCCAGTCCTATATTCCTATAATACTTTGCAGCTCTGATAGCACCAGAATGGTCCCTCTGTATCTGCTATTTCCTGTGATTGTAATTAATTAAGTTTTTGATACTGGGGATGGAGCCAAGGGCCCTCACACTGAGCTACATCCCCAGTCCATGTTTGTTTTGAGACAGGCTCCCTGTAGTCCTCAGGTTGCTCAGGTTGGGCTCTAACTTTTGATTCTCCTGCCTCATGTCCTGTGCTGTTCTAGGTAGGAAACCAAGGCCACTTTTTCTTTTCCTTTTGTGTGTGTGTGTGTGGGGGGGGGGAGGGTGGTTCTGGAGATAGAGCCCCGGGCCTTTATACTGAGCTATAGCTCCAGCTTAGTTTTTAGTTTTGATTTCGAGAAAGGGTGTCACGAAATCACTAAATTGCCTGGATTAGGCTCAAACTTGCCATCATCCTGTTCCAGCATCCCCGAGTGCTGGGATTACAGGCCTGTCGGGCTCCTTTGCCTGCTTGTTTTTCAGAGCTCGTGGGGTGATGTGTTTTTTTGCAGTAGGCACTTATCGAGTGTTAAGCTGATGCGTCATAAATTTCAATTGGTGATTAGTTTCTTGTAAAATTAAGAATTTCTTTCCGCTTCTTTTTTCACGTATATATTAACTATTAACAGAAAAGGCCTACAGACTCATTCTGCATATAGGCCTCCTGTACATGTAGGGTAGGGTGTGGTTAGCAAGCCTGTAATCTCAGCCACTGAGGCTAGGAGACTGAGGCAGGAGGACCTTATGTTCGAGGCCAGCCTGGGAAATTTAACCCAACAACATCTGAAAAAAAAAAAAAAAAAAGTCATGACTGGGCTCTTGCTCAGTGGTATTTTGCTTAGTGACCATGAAGCCATGGGGTGGTTTCCTAAGGTGAAAAAAAAGACGCAAAGAAACATATTAAGGTCAACTTTCCTTGGTTTCCTTGGTCCCGGGCGTCTGGCTGCTGGGTCAGCCTCCATGTGGACGCGGCTCTAGCGCCAGCACCAGCTTCCGGCCGGGTGCCGCCATCTTGGGTCCTGGCAGGAGGAGCAGCTGCCCGCGCTAAAGATGGCGGCCCCCATGGGCGTGGCTAGCGACAAGTTCCGAGGCCATGCAGGCCATGGCGGCTTTTGAGGGGCCCTGGCCGGAGGATCTGGAAGACGCAGAGGAGGAGGAGGAGGAGGAGGAGGAAGAAGAAGAAGAAGAAGAGGAGGACGAGGTAAGCGCCTAATCGGAAGCCTGCATGACGGCAGCGGGATGGCTGCGCCCAGGCCTCGCTGTTCCCCCGGGGCAGGAAAGGAGAATCAGGGGCGCGCGTCTTCAGTGGGGTCGCTTGCTTCTCGTGGAGAGCACTAGACCCCATTTATGGGATGGTTGCAATGGGGGATTCTTGGGGGTCTTCACATTGAGCTACATCTGCAGCTCGTTTTCTATTTTATTTAAATTTATTCATCTGGAGACAGAATCTCGCTGTGTAGTCCAGGCCGGTCCTGAGCTCACCTTTGTCGCCCACGCTGGCCTCGAACTCACGGAAGTCCTCCAGCCTCAGCCGCCTAGTCCTGCATTACAGGCGTGCGCCAACACGCCCGGCTGTCGATACTTTATCTTGGGCCAGGGTCTCCCCAAATTGCCCAGATTGTGTTCGCTCTTGGATCCTCCGAAGTGCTGGGGATTACAGACCTGCGCCTCCGTCCGGCATTAAAAATAATTTTATTTTTCTCTATGCCGGGGACTGAACTCAGGGCTTTCCCACAAAACTAACCCCACCCCCCTCCTTTTCCTGAGCCAGTCTGTTTTCTTTTCATACCTTTGTCCTTCTTTCCCTCTCGCCCTCCCTCCCGCCTTTCCTGCCTGCCTTCTGTTCTGAGACGCAGGCCGCTTCCGAACTCACCGCAGGCTGGCCGCGAACTCGAGGCCGTACTCCCGCCGCAGCCTCCCGGGTGCCGGGTCTCCAGGCCGGCGTGTTTCTGTGCTTCCGGCCGCTTGTATGCTAGCGCGTTACCGCCTCTTTTTCTTCCCCTAGGAGCAGTTTGTTCTCGTGGAATTGTCAGGAATAATTGACTCAGACTTTCTCTCAAAATGTGAAAATAAATGCAAGATTTTGGTGAGTCTTTTGGCCTTGGGGGATGATAGAGTTTAAAGTGACGTCCGCAGAGACTGACACTCTCAGTCACCCTTCACGCAGCGCTGTCGCTAAGGACCGTCACAGGAGTGCAGGAGAGAGCAGCGTGGGTAACTGCCTGGTGCGTGAACGTGGCCGGGAGAGAGGGAGCGGACTGGGAGGAGGCAGCGTGCTGCTGTGGACGAGCGGCGGGCGCTGGGAAGTACTTTGTTTTAAAAAGGGAGGTAGGAAAAAAGACAGGGAAGGGACAACCGTGCTTTCGCGTACAGCGCGAACTGGAGAAGGGACTGCCGGAGACGTCCCCCTTAATTTTTCCCTACTAGCGTCGGGCTCGCACTCGGCCCTGGGCAGCCAGGCCCGCGTCCCTGCACCGCGCTGCCTCGCCAGCCTGCCCAAGGGCCCACCACTTTTTGGGGCAGGGTCTTGCTGTGTAGCCAGGCTTTTTCAGATTTGCAACCCTTCTGCCTCGGCCTCCCTAGGGTTAGCTTTTTCTTGCCTTCAGCTTGGCGAGGACGCTGATGGGAGCAGACCTGTGGCTTGTGCTTGCAGCAGGCCGCCTTTGCGGTGTAGCGCCCGGGGCCGGGGGCGGAGGCTTATTTTGTGCCTACCGGAACGACATGCTCTGGATGGGCCAGGTTCAGTGCCACGTGCCTGAACTCAGCTCTTTGGAGGCTGAGGCCGGAGGGTGGTGAGTGCCAGGCCAGTCTTGGGTACAGCGGGAGGGCGTCTCAAAAAAAAATACACCACGAAGGTGCAGTTGACGAGGTAGCGCCGCCTGGAGCAGGCTGTCCCGCGGTGGACGGCTCTTCTCCCGACTGCCTGGTCTCCTCTGTCTGCTGTAGGGCATCGACACGGAGAGGCCCATCCTGCAGCTGGACAGCTACGTGTTCGCCGGGGAGTACGAAGGTAGGACGGCGTCACCCAGACCGCGTTCCTCCTCCAGAATTATTCTCTTCATCAGTGTACAGAATGGTCTTACTGAGTACGGAATGGGTCCGGGTCCTTTCTACCTGCCTTCCCATTTCCCACCTCCCTGCCCCCACATTCCTCCCCCCCCCCCCACATTCCTCCCC
>PVKB01002742.1:0-55605 GCA_004027205.1 Ctenodactylus gundi | reverse complement strand
TTCATGGCAGAGTAGTTCTCCACCATAAGTATACTCCCATCTTTGCCCACTGGTCCGTAATGGACATACTGACAGCTTCCCAGCCTGAGCTGTTACCTTCTGTGCTGCTACAAGCACGGCTCTGCCTGCCTCTGTCTGTAGGACTTGAGCTCCCTTGGGAGAGGCCTATGCGAGGCACACATCCTTTATGCCTTTCAGGGGAGGTAGGTCTGCTGTTTCTCAACAGTTTCAAATTTTTCTGCAGATACCCTTGGGACCTCTGTTATATTTGAAGAAAATGTTGAACATGGTAAGTAGTTGCTATGCTAGTCCAACTTTTTATTTTTTTGAGATGCACTATTTTAAATATGATATGTACCTATTAAATAAATATTAAAACTATCTCACATACTTATTAGATACAGTTCTGTATTAAGTCTTACAATTTTACCAAACTTGAGTTGGGTTATAGCTATAAATGTTAAATATTAAAACTCTCTCACATACCTATTTGATACAGTGCTGTATTAAATCTTACAATTTTACCAAACTTGAGTTGGATTATAGTTTAAAATTTTTCCAGATATAGTTAAAGCCCCAGTATGCCCTTTCCCAAACTTACTCCTTTCCCTGTCTTCAGAGGTCATCACTGTCTTGAATTTAGTATTTTTTTCCCCATACCTAATTTTATATTACCTGCGCATGGATGTACAGACGATAAATAGGGCTGCTGGGACTGTTTCCAGGCTCGAGGTTACAGTGTAGCTCAGAGAGGAACGCTTGACCAACACGCACAAGGTCCTGGGCTCAGTCCCCAGCGGTGCAAAATAAAAACCAAAAACCTGACTAAGTGATACCATACTATGCAAGTCGTTCTCTATATATATATAATATAGTCATTATGTAGATATAATCATTATATATATGTATATATATAACCAGTAATATAATATATACATATATTTTTTTTCTCAAAAAAATTTTTTTGGAGGCCGTCTCGCTGTGTAGTCCAGCCTGGTGCTGAACTCATTATATAGCCCAGGCTGGCCTCAACCTTACGGCAGTCCTCCTGCCTCAGCCTCCCAAGTGCTGGGATAGCAAGTGTGCGCCACCACGCCCCAGCTAACTTTTATGTGGTGCTGTGCTTACTAGGCAAGCGCTGTCACCACTGAGCTGTGTCCCCAGTCTATGCTCGTATCTGTATTGGTCACGGTCTTTTTTTTTTTTTTTTTTTGAGACAGGTTCTCATTCTGTAGCCCAGGCTGGCCTTGGACTCACAGCAATCCTCCTGTCTCAGCCTCCTGAGTGCTGGGATTACAGGCATGCGCCACCACGCCCAGCTTATGTGGTGCTGGGGAATCGAACTGGGGTACTTAGTGTTTGACTTAGCACTTGCTAGGCAAGCCTTTAACCGCTGAGCTGTTCCTCCAGCCCCCCTGGCTAATTTTTTTATGTGGTGCTGGGGGATCAAACCCAGAGCACCCTGAGCTAGGCCCCAGTCCCACAGGAGGGAATTTAGTTTAATCTTGAATTAGAATTATGGAAGCCGACGCCATTTATCTTAGCGAGGGTCTCGCCCGTGTGGTAACGGAGCCTGTGCTGTTCTGGTAGGTACGGAAGGCACCAGCAGGACGGTGCTCAAGTACAAGTGGCACACCATGAAGAAGCTGAGCATGACGCGGACGCTGCTGACGGAGAAGAAGGAGGGGGAGGAGGCCGGAGGTGAGCCGCCCCTGGGAGCCCGCCTGCACCTGGCTCTGGATGAGGCGCAGCCTTGGACTTTGTGCCGATAACTACAGAGTCACCACTTTTCATTCTTACTCAGTTCTTTATAGTTCCTGGGGTTGGAGCTTTGATCCTCCTGCCTCAGCCTCCCGAGGGCTGGGATCCAGCCTGTGCCCCCGGCCTGGCTCCTTACTCATTTGTACAGCAGCGAGCTCATGCATCACCAAACCGCTGGCCTGTTGGAGCATGTTCCTTGCTGTAGGCGGTTAAGTTGTTCGGCCTTTATGAGTGTAGAAAGAAACACAACTTTTTCAAGATTTTATTTTTTTTTAAAGCTGTTTTTCTTTTTCTTTCTTTCTTTTTTTTTTTTTTTTTGAGACAGGGTCTCGCTGTGCAGTACAGGCTGGTCCTGAACTCACTACATAGCCCAGGCTGGTCCTAAACTCACTATGTAGCCCAGGCTGGCCTGGAACACACGGCGGTTCTCCTGCATCAGCCTCCTGAGCGCTAAGTTTACAGGCGTACACCACCACACACAGCTTATGTGGTGCTGGGGAATTGAGCTTGCCAGGCAAGCGTTTTAATTGCTGAGCTATTCCTCCAGCCCTTATTTCATAACTAGATGTTCCAGCTCAAAGTGATAGGCGAGTGGGTGGGGGTGTAGCGGAGTGACAGAGCCCGTGCTTAGCATGCGGAGGCCCTGGGTCCCTTCCCTAGCACTAAGCGCAGCTCTGCCAGTCGGAACCTGGAGGGTAACCGAGCAGCGCCACCAGCTGTATCGGGAAAACTGAACTGGGAAGGAGTTACAGGGAAGCGGCCAGGCTTCGTCTGTGCATGAAGTGGCGGGGGCATTCAGGTTATTTCTCAGAAGGAGCTGTAACTTTATTTATTTGTTTTTTTATAAGACAGGGTCTCGCTGTGTGACCCCGGCTGGTCCTGAACTCAATATGTAGCCTGGGCTGGCCTTGAACTCATGGCAATCCTCCTGCCTCAGCCTCCTGAGTGCTGGCATGCGCCACCACACCCAGTTTATGTGGTGCTGGGGAACTGAACTCAGGGCCGTGTGCTTGCTAGGGTGCTTTAAGCGCGGTGCCATTCCTCCAGCCCTGGAGTTGCCACTTAACTCCAGGTGAGCGCCAGGTGTGACTGCCTCTGGCTACTCTCCGGGACTGTGACCAGGACGGTGCACGGCCCGTGGGCAGCCCCCGGGCTCCACAGAACGCGGGCGTGCCATGGTTCTACCAGTGGTTAGTTTTCTCATAGGACGAACACCTGGAGAGGAGTGTGTGTCACCGGTTTCTTGTGTTTCCTCTCCGGCCCTGTCCTGCCCCCAACAGGTGGCGTGGAGTGGCTGCAGATGAAGGACAACGACTTCCCCTGCAGGCCGCACATGATCTGCAACTTCCTCCATGAGAACGAAGACGAGGTTGGGGCAGCGGCAGCAGCGTCGGTGTCGGTGGCGGCGTCGGCGGCCTCGGCTCTGCCGGAGGTTCCCGGGCAGGCTGGGCAGGGCCCGCGCTGTGAGCGCGAGGGGCCCCCGCCCCCCGGAGCCGAGGGCTCGGGCCACCCTCAACGCGCCCTTTCTGTTGATACCCCAGTTTTTATGGACACTGACGATGCTGCCTCGGAGGGGACCCCGCGATGAACCGTTTCTCAGCGTAACTAGTCAGGAACGTTTTTGCAGATAATTGCTGCGGAGCTTCTGGTGGGTTCACAATTTTAGGGGTTTTGTTGGCTCTACGCACGTTACTGTTGTCGGTGATCGGAGAACAAGTTACTGTGCCTGACTCATTCAGGACCAGACGTGCTTCGAATCTTTGTCTCTTACTGCAGTTTTGGTTGTAGACAGGGTCTCATTGCCTGGTCCACACAGATCTTGATCTCGCTGTGCTGTCCTGGCTGGCTTCAAACTTGGAATCCCCCTGCCTCAGCCTCCTAAGTGCAGTGATTGTACAATTATGCATAAATTAAAGATTAAGAGATGCAGGTTAAACCGGGCTTGCTGGCCCTGCCTGTGATCCCAGTTACGCAGGAGGCTGAAGCGGGACAATTGTAAGTTTGCGGCCAGCCTGAGCAAGGTGGGGAGACCCTGGCTCAGAATAAAAAGGCATGGCATGCAGCTCCATTGTAGAGCACTCCAGGGTTTGTTTTCCAGTACCACAAAATAAAAAATAAAAGTGAGGTGTACACTACTTTAGATTCCCTTTTCTGGTGAGTTTTTTTTTTTTTTTTTTTGTACTGAGAATTAAGCTTACAACTTTCATACTGAGCTACAACCCCAGCCCATTTTTAATTTTGATTTTGAGACAGGGTCTTGCTAAATTGCCTAGGCTAGTCTTGAGCTTGTGATCCTCCTGACTCAGCCTCCTAAAGTGCTGGGATTACAGGCCTTCACCACCAGGCCCAGTGAGTACTTAAATTGAAGGTTTTGTTAAGGTTAAGTGTGTATGTTCCTATTGCTGCTGTTAACAGTTACCATCAACTTCGTGCCTTAAGTCCCAGGTGTACTGACTGTGTAGTAGGTCAGAAATCTAACATGGGTCTCAGCCAGCTGGTACTGAGGTCCTGGCACAGTCACTTTCTCTTCTGGAGGCTGAGGGTGGGTACAGACATAAATTTGAGTATTTGCTCATTCAGTTGTTGGCAAAATTGAAATTCTTTGCAGTTGACAAGTTACATTTCCTTGCTGTTCGTTGGATGGGGAAGCTTCTAGAGTCTGCGCACATTCCTTTGCTAAGGACTACCTTTTTTTTTTTTTGAGGTGCAGTTTTGTTCTGTAGTCCAGACCAGTTCTAGAACTCAAAGCAATCCTCTTGCCTCAGCCTCCCGAGTGCTAGGATTACAGGTGTGCACTATCATGCCCAGTTTATGTGGTGCTGGGGAATCGAACCCAGAGCCTGTGCTTACTAGGCAAGCACTTTAACTGCTGAGCCATTCCTTCAGCCTCTTAGGTCACCTTTAGTCACAGCTGATCGTGATAGTTAAGTCCCTTTCCCACTATTCTTTCTCTCTGACCTATCTTTCTGCCTTCCCCTCCCCCCCACCAGGAATTGAACCCCAAGTCTCATTGAGCTTCATCCCCAGGCACTTTTAAATTTTTTATGTTGAGACAGGGTCTCACTACATTGACCAGGCTGCGGTTGCTATTCCTCTAGCTCCTGTTTCTTTTCTTTCTTTTTTCGAGACAGCATCTCACTCTGTAGCCCAGGCTGATCCTGAACTCACTGGTGTAACCCAGGCTATCCTTGGACTGAGGACAATCTGCCTGCCTCGGCCTCCTGAGTACTGGGATTACAGCTTTATGTGGTGCTGGGTAATTTCAGTCACTTGCAAGGCAAACGCTTTAACCGCAGTGCCATTCCTCCTGCCTCTCCAGCCCATTTCAAGCTGCTACAGAAAGCATTTTGACTTTGGCACTGGGGATTGGGTGCACACGGCCTTTGCTCTGAGCCACAACCTCAGTCCCTTTTTTCTGTTTCTCTGAGATGGGGCCTCCCTTAGTTGTTGCCTAGGCTGGGCCCTAACTTGCAGTTCTCCTGTCTCAGCCTCCCAAAGTGCTGGAATGACAGGCCTGCACCGCCGGGTCTGGAAAGAAATGGTTCATTTAAGAACAGAAATACATTTGGTGATGCTTAAGGATCCAGACATAATTCCTAGCTGTAGTGTCACTCCTTTCCCACTAGAGGAATGTGACTGGAGTTCAGCTATGATAATCATTTTATTATAGTAATAACCTAGGTTTGCTTTACTCTTATTTCTTCCCCGGTACTGGGGATTGAGACCCCAGAGCTTTCTGTTAAGGAAGGAAGTGGAGCACACAGCTTCTCCCAAAGACCCTCCTTGCTTTTGATCCTGCTTCTGCTGTTCCATTAGTGCTCTGTGAATCCAGGAGCCTCATATGGGGAAGAGGGGAGGTGACTGGCATAACTGCCAAAGCTCTCCACTGTTCCATAAGGAAGCCCTAATAAGCTCAGGTAGTTACCCACAAAGATCAGCTTGTTCAGGTTGTTCTTAGGACTGTCATCCCCCTTCTTAATAGAGGGGCAGTTTCTTTTATTCAGCAATCCCTAATAAAGTGTGAACAGCTGGGCATAGTGATGCATGCCTGTATTTCTCACACCCTGGGAGGCTGAGATAGGAGGATCGCAAGTTTGAGGCCAGTGTGGGTACTTCAGTAACTGAGCAAGAACCTGAGTCTAAAGGGCTGGGTATATAGCTCAGTGCAAAGGCCCTGGCTTCAAAGTCCTGTACCAAACAAAAATTAAAAAAATCCCAAATGTCCATAAACTAATGGATAAATAAAGTGTTGTATATACACAAAGAACTAAAAAAGTAAAGTACTGATCCGTTATACATTTTGTTTTTGGAGACACTGTCTTTGTAATCTAGGCACCAGTGGTCCTGATCTTACTATGTAGCCCAAGCTGGTCTTGAACTCTGGGCAGGCCTCCTGCCTTAGCCTCCTGAGTGCTGGATTACAGGTATGCACCACCATGCCTGGTTAATCTTTTATGTATTACTGGAGAATTGAACCCAGAACTTGAACATATTAGGCAAGTGCTTTAACCACTGAACCAGCTACACTCTGGTCCAATCCATGCTACACATACTAGCCTTAAAAACATAGTAAGTTGAAAAAAGTCAGACACAAAGGCCACATGTTTTATATATCCATTTGCAGTAGGTGTGTTTGCTGTAGTGAAATCTACGGGACACAAAGATTCATGGTTGCCAGGGCTTGTGGAAGGGGAAGTTGGGGAGTGACACTTGGATAGGTGGGAATTGTTTTGAGGCAACAAGATACTTTGGAATTAGTGCATATGGTCGCACATCTTTGTGAACATAGCACAACCTGTGGAACTGTATACGTGAAGGGAATGAAGGTTACGGTATCAGAATTACATGGCAGTAAAGTTCTGCAGGCCAGTAGTCCCAGCACTCTGTGAGGCAGAGACAGGTGGGCAATTCAGCGATTTAGCAAGACGCAGTTTCAAAATTAAAACCAAAAAATGGGCTGAGATGTAGCATAGTGTGAAGGTCCCGAGTTCCATCCCTAGTACCACAGCGCAAAAAAAAAAAAGTTATATGGCAATAAAAAGTTGATAAAGAAATCACGATCAGCAGCATTATTTTCGGTATGCCGTTTATTCACTAGACAGTTGTAATAAACTCAGCCTCATCTGAACTCGGTAACGTAAGCAACACTTAACCTATAGGTCCAAGCCTTCTAGCGCTCTGAGGCGTTCCCTGAGGAACACCAGGCCCGGAATACTTGACTCCAGGTACACCCACAAGGGCTCCGGAAGCTAGTAGACCCCGGTCAACTTCTACCTTTACTTTGCACGCCTGACTTCCGGCAGAGTCCACGGAAAAGCCTGTAACCAAGGGAACAGCACGGCCCCGCCCAAAGTGGCCGCCAATAGCAACCTACGCGGCCGCCCCCGGAAGTGGACTGGTTTCCGGTCCCGCCTCTTCCGGCGCACGCGCGGTTCTGCTGTTGGTTTGAGGTGCACATGCGTTGACTGGACCGGTCGGGTGGTAGCGATGGACGCTTTGGACCGAGTCGTGTAAGTGCGTCGGGCCCCCGCCCGGGGCGACGCTGGGGCGCGGGTCTGCCGTGACCAGAGTGAGTGCGGCCGCCGCCTCCTCTCTTCCGGGTTGTCGCTTCCGTCCCGACGCGCCCTGCCCGTCGCGCCGGCCGGGGCGATCGCCTGGCTAGCGGCCCTGCGGGACCGCGGCGGGACCGCAGGGGCTGGCGCGCCTGCGTGTGCGGCCCCGGCTGCGGCCCCTGACGTGTGTGCATGCGAGTGTGCGCACCGTCACCAACGCGAGGCTCCCGAGGCGGCGCGGTACGGCGACGGGCTAGCAGCGCCAGCCCCGGCATCTGAGATTCAGGCCCCACTCCTGGGGCCACCGCCGAGGCTCTGTGACGTGGGGTTGCTCGACCGTCCCAGGTCTCGGTTTGCTTGTGAAGTAGCGACCGTGGTCACCCGGCCCCGCTAGGTGGGAGCGTGTCGTCGCGGGGCAGCCGGTGCGGCGGCGGCGCTCCCTGGCTGTGCCGTGTCGCCGCTGGGTGCCCCTCGGTAAGTCGCCTTGACGCGGCTCCTGTTTTACTGTGGTTCGCAAGGCGCCGTTGAGCTCCCGGCCATTCCTGCTGCTTTGCCGTGGCGTTCTTGCGCTTGGTCCGTGTTAATGTGTCATCTAAGCGGCGGCTTCTTTGTGGCCGCTGATCAGGGGGTGCGCACACCTCTTACACCGGTGTTGGGCCGCGAAGACTCGCCTACGGTCTCACGGGGACACGGAGAGCTGGTGCGCCCGTGAGGTGTGCGCCTGTGTTACTGGTGGTGAGAAGCGACACGCCACTGACTGCGCAGCTAATCGCACCTGGCAGTCTTAAAGACACACTGCACCTTTTTTCTTTTCTTTTTTCTTTCTTTTTTTTTTTTTTGAGGCAGGTTCTCATTCTGTAGTCCACGCTGGTCCTTGAACACGCAAGGCAGTCGCCCTGCCCCAGCCTTCCAGTGCTGAGGTTAACCGGCTGTACCACCACACCCAGTTTATGTGGCGCTGGGGACTCGAATTCAGGGCCTTGAGCTTGCTAGGCAAATGTTCTGATTGCTTCGCTCTTCCTCCGGCCTTTTAGCTTATTATTTCAGTGTGGTACTGGGGAGTCAAACTCAGTATTTTTTGTATGCTGGGCAAGCGCTCCAGCCACTGAGCTATGCTCCCCAGGCCTGTAAGTTTGAAGAAAAATAATGGAGTTAAAAAATTTCATCATTCACAGAGTCCATTATGTTTTAATTAAAATATTTAGAAAGCAAATTAAAAATTAGTAATAATATAGGGAAGGTAAAAGTGAAAACTTTATTGAAAAGTAAAAGCTAATGAAAAAAAGTAAAAGCTAACACTCACCGGTAATAATATCTTTTACCAATATCTACTTAAAGTGTGAGATTTTTGTTTATTTTTATTTCCTATTTATTTTGGTGGTACTGGGGATGGAGTCCAGGGCTTTCATGTTAAGCCATATATACTTGAGCATTTTTTTTAGTTTAACTTTGAAACAGAATCTGATTAAAGCATAGGCTGTGCTTGAATTCCTAGTCTTCCTGCTTCAGCCTGTCCTTGTGCTGAGGTTACAGACCTTTGCCACCTGCTGTGGCCTGAGATTTTAATGTTGGAATCCTAACTGATAAACATGTGAATGTAGCATATTTATTGATTGATTTTTTACAAAAGAATTTGCTTATTATGAAAATCTTGATTTTATAATGAGAAAAACGTTTACATTGTGATGTTCTGTATTTTCTGAACAGAAAGCCCAAAACGAAAAGAGCCAAGAGATTCCTTGAGAAAAGAGAACCAAAACTTAGTGAAAATACTAAAAATGCCATGCTGATTAAAGGTGGAAACGCCAATGCAACAGTGACCCAAGTGCTTAAAGATATGGTATGTAATGTGTGCCTGCTGATGGCGTAGAGTTGAATTCATTTTAGAGACTTCTGGCATACTGGGGCGGGCTGCTGGAGTGACACCGGTAGGTTTGCCTGTCTAAGATCAACTAGCCTTAGAGGAGAGCTGAGATCGGAGGCTATTTACCTGGCCAGGGTGCACCGACTGTTGGTTTTCCTTAAAGCAACTAGACTAGTTGCCTTAGTAAATTTAAGTTGGTCAGTGACTAGAATTTAGCTTGCCGGTGTTTTAGGAACTTGTCTAATTTGTAACATGAAATAGCTTATTATTCTTTCACTTTTTTGGTGATATTGGGGGTGGAGCCCAGGGCCTTCACAATGAGCTACATCCCTGGCTTCCTTTAATTGGACTCACTAAGTTGCCCAGGCTTGACTGGAGTTTGCCGTCTTCCTGCCTCAGCCTCCTGTGCCACTAGGCCCGGCTTGGAACATCTGATTATTACTGCTTTTTTTTTTTTTTTTGAGACGGTCTCACTCTAGTCCAGGCTGGTCCTGTTCTCACTGTGTGACCTGGGCTGGCCTGAACTCATGGTGATCTGCTTCCGCTTCCTGAGTGCTGGGATTACAGGCGCGTGCTACCACACCCAGGTTGTGCGACGCTGGAGAATGAACCCAGGGCCTTGTACTAAGCAGTATGCTGTGTCTTCCAGCCCTACTGATGAATTTTTGAGTCAGCTAAGTCTTTAAATGTTTTTGCTTTGTGATACTGGGGATTGAACCCAGGACTTTTGCCCTGAGCTGTGTACTCCCTTTTTAAATTCTGAGTTAGTTTAATGCCTTTTTTTTTTTTTTGGTAGTGTGACTTGAACACAGGGCCTTTGCCCAGAGCCCAGGTTAACTGAATGTTATAAACTTCCTGTGCCTCTTGAACATACTAGGCAATGCTGACAGGACACAGCCCCTCCTTTCCCATATCCGCTCAGTGTAATGAGCTCACATTTTTGTTTGAAGAGATAAAACTTTAAGGAGAAAAAAAATTGGTCTTATTGAAAGCAGTGCCTTCATTATGGCCATTATTTCTTCCTAACTTTTTTTATTAGCTGTATTTGTGTTACACAGTGGTTATTGTCAAGTTGGGAATTTTGTGTACGTACATGTCACATCACCTGCACCTTCCCTTCCCCTCCTTTTCAGCCCTCTTACCCTTCCTTTCCCCTCCTGCCTCCCAACGTCTCACCCTTTGGCTGTTATTTATTATATTCTGGGCTTCTCATGTTACAAGGACCATGCAGTATTTAATCATCGGAGTCTGATTCAGTTCACTGAGCATAATAGTCTCAAGTCGTACCCATTTACCTGCAGATAACGCGACTCTGTCTTTACGGCAGAGTAGGCCCCCGTGTGTGTACATGCTAGATTTTCTTTACCCATTGACCCATTGATGGATATCTTAGCATGTTCCATGATTTAGCTATTACTAGTTGTGCTGCTACTAATATAAATATGCATGTATCTCTGTTAAATGGAGAAGTATTTTTGTTTTTTTTTGGAGACAGAGTCTTGCTTTGTAGTCCATGCTGATTCTGACTTCACTGTGTAATCCACACTGGCTTCAAACAGCGATCCCCCTGCCTCAGCCTCCTGAGTGCCGGTTGTGCTAGTTACTTGTTGGTTGCTGGGACAGAATACCCAACACCCACAATTTAAGGGAGGAAAGATTTCTTTAGCCCCCAGTTTCAGAAGGTTTCACACAGCCAGGGCTGGCAGCAGTGGAGGTGCATGGTGAGTCCGGAGAGCTGCTCATCCTGGTGCAGACGGAAGCCAGGTGAGGTAGGAGCGAAGTCAGTCCCTGAAGGAGAAGCTGTAACAGTGTTTCCTCTTCCTTCCTTCCTTCATTTACTTAAAGCTGCCGTTTGCCAACCCCAGGGTGGGTGTCCCTCTCTCACTTCCTGGCCCACAAATCTACAACACAGACCTGAAAATTCTGCCCTGGGCAACCCACAATCTCGACAAGTTGATACAATGTGTCCAGGTCAAACCCCAAACAATCTCCCCTTCCAGGCAATCTCTGCTTCCCAATAACACAATTTGAAATACACAAGGCTCTTGGGGGACACTCATGATCCAAACCATAGCCCTTGTCTTACTGGCATGCACCACCATGCCCGGCTTAAGCTGCCGGGGAATTGAATCCAATTGAACTTGACAGTTTGATCACTGAGCTATACCCCCAGCTTACTTTTTTTTTGAGGTACAGTCTTCTTTTGTGGTTGAGGCTGCTCCTCAACTCACTATGTGGTTTAGGCTGACCTTGAATTCATGGCAGTTCTCCTGCCTCAGCTTCCTCAGTGCTGGGATTACAGATGTCCACCCCACACCCAGTTTTATGTGGTGTGGGACATCAAACTCAGGGCTTTATGCTTGTTGCTAGGCAAGCGCTGCAACCATTGTGATATTTCTCCAGGTCTCCCCACACCTCTATTTTTAATTAACTCTTAAGAGCAGCGCAATATTACACACTGTCTATGGTGGTTAACATTCACTGCCTTGACCCTGAGTGTTTGGGAGAAGATGGCTGTGTGGGTTACACTGAGACAGGGAATACTTTGCTAAGAAGAGCTAGTTTTTGGTCCTGAAAAGGTAGAAGTCGTCGGTTGAGTTCCTTTATTTGGCAGCTCTAATTGCCAGCGAACAACCGTGTTACCGTTCTCTGCAGTTTCTCTCTTTGATACCCCTCCGTGCTGGTTCGCCAGAGCCTCCTTCCCCAGGGCCAGCAGCACCTGCCCCCGGTAGCTGCAGGTGGTTGGCGGGAATGTGGAGATAAGGGATAACAGCTGGATAATAGGAGTTTTTTTTTTTTTTAAGAGCAGTGTTTTAAGCTCTGTGATCACTGCTTCTGAGTTCTCCACCAGAGTTATTTCAGTTTGTAACTCTCATAGGATTTAGGTTTTGTTTTTGATTTTTCGTACCAGGGTTTGGACATACTTCACTTTGAGCTGCATTGCCAGCTTCTTGTTATTTATTTATTTTTTGAGGTAGGGTCTTACTCTGTATCCCAGGTTGGTCTGAACTCACTGTGTAGCCCAGGCTAGTGTGGACTCACTGAAGTCCTTCTGTCTCAGCCTCCCCAGTGCTGAGGTTGCAGGCGTGCATCACCATGCCCAGCTTTATGTGGTGGTGGTGGGGGGGGGGGCGGGGGGATTGAACTCAAGGCCTTGTGCTTGCTAGTCAAGTGCTTCAACCACAGTTCCATTCCTCTAGTTCCTTGTTTATTTGAGACAAGATTTTGATAAGTTGCCCAGGCTGGGCTTAAACTTTTTTTTTTTTTTTAGACAGGGTCTTGCTCTGTGCCCAGGCTGGTCCTGAACTCACTATGGAGCTACTGCCTCAGCTTCCAGGTGCTAGGATTACAGGCATGTGCCAGCAAGCCCGGTTTATGTGGTGCTGGGGAATGAACTCGGGTACTTAGCATTTGCTAAGCAAGTGCTTTAACCGTTGAGCCATTCCTACAGCCCTGCGCTTAAACTTGTGGTCCTCCTTCCTCAGCTGCTGGAGTGCTGGGATTACAGGCCTGTACTGACAGGCCTGGCATTTGCTTTCATTTGCCCTTTATAATTCCACATTCTTTGCAAGGAGAGAGTGGACTAGAGTTGCAAAACTTAAGGGAGCCATGTTGGTTGGCTAGACTGATGGGCACGTCTAGAAGCCTCGACTGAGTAAAGCCTAGTCCAAGGTAGACTGTGAAGTTTATGGTCTTAAGTTACCAGAAGTCATCACGAGTGGCCCAGGCACAGGACAGTTACAGGGTCAGCTGCACTGTTGTTTTGTGGAATGAGTGCTTCAGCACTTTATTTTAACTTTAATTTTTCATAATGTTTTGAAAACTATAAATTATGTTTTACAGTATGCACTGAAAAAACCGTATGGCGTTCTGTATAAAAAGTAAGTTATGATTTTTTTTAACTTTCGAATTACCCCATTGTAACAGTTAAAACCACTTTATGGAAGATTTAAAAGAAAAATTGGTTTTCCTGTAAAAGGCACTACAGTGCCTTTCACGGAACGATCAGTGTTAGTGTTTTCATTAGTGTTCAGTGTTCTTATGGTTGTAATCACAATGTGTGTATTTTATTTTTAAATATGCACAGATTTACAGAAAAATTGCAGAAAAAACAGAATTCCTGCATATCAGAGGAGCTCAGGGTGGGTGGCTGAGACAGGATTCCTGGGTGTGTGTGCCTGGCTTCCCTACTGTTCTGTCTTGTGTAACCATATTGCAGTTGTCAACGTTAAGAAATCCACATTTATATAGTGATGTTAATCAAATTATAGACTTAGTTGGTATTAGTTTTTCCACTGATGTGTTTTTTTTTCCTCCTAGGATCCTTTATTGCATTTATTTATTTGCTGTCTATCTACCTATCTTTTTTTGAGAGAGAGAAGGTCTTTCTCTGTAGTTCATGCTCATCCTGAACTCACTATGTAGCCGAGGCTGGCCTTGAAACCCTAGCATTCCTCTTGCCTCAGTCTCCCAAGTGCTGGGATTATGGTGTATACCACCACACCTATCTTTTGTGGTGCTGGGAATCGAACCCACGGCCTTGTGCATGCTGGGCAGGTGCTTTAGCCTCTTGACCTTTTACACTTCAGCCCTCTATTTATTGTCGTTCTGAGGAGTGAGGGTGGGCTTCCACACTCAGCCGTGTCCCCAGCTGTATTTTATTCTGAAGTGGGGTCTTGCCAAGTTGCTGACTTGCCCAAGCTGGGCTTGAACTTGTAGTTCTCCTCCTGCCTCAGCCTCCCTGGGTGCTGGTTTGACAGGCCTAGGCCATGTTTCATTTAGTTATCAGACCTCTCTCCTCTCGCTTGTGACAGGTCCTCAGGCTTTGTCCTTCAGGACCTCGGCACTGGAGAAGTACTAGTCAGTTAATTTTGTCAGTGATCTCTTTATTTGGCTTTATCTTGTTTATTCATGAATAGATTAAAGTTATTTATTTTTGTCAAGACTACTCCAAAAATGATATGCTTTTCTCAGTAAACAGGATAGCAGCAACTCTGTGACACCAGTATGTCTGTCTGTCTTTCTTTTTTAAAGCATTACAGGGGATTGAGCCTAGAACCTTTATATTCAGCTACATCCCAGCCCATTTTTATTTTGAGACAGGATGTCACTAAATTGCCAAATTGCCCAGACTGAGCTAAAACTTGGCATCCTCCTGTCTCAGCCTCTCTGGGTATTGGGATTACAGGTATTGTCAGTAGGTATTATACTGATGGCACTAACTTTGGTGTCTTCTGTGTTCCTCCACTGTGTAATTACTATTTATCCCTTTGCAGCTAATAAATACTTGGATGAGGTGCTTTGAAACTATGCAAAATCTATGCAAATACAGTAATCTGTTGTTATATGTTGGTGATTGATTGGGTCCAGGACTCTGCTTGAATATCAAAATCTGTGGGTGGTCAAGTGCCTTATATATCAAGTAGTGTGGAATGTTTTAAGTATCTGTGTGCATCCTCCCGTACACTTTGCCTACTTCTGTTTTCTTTAAGGTTGTGAGACTGGGTCTCGCTATTTAGTCCCGGACCTGTGTGTCTCCTACCTCAGCCTGCCTTCGGTGTGCCTGGATTAAAAGCATGCACGCTGACCTCTGGCAAATTCTGTACACTAAAGTTGTCTCTGAATGACTTCTAATACCTAGTGCAGTGCAAGGGCCGTGTACACAGTTGCTCTGCTGTGCTGCCGATGACAGATTGCACATGTGCAGCGCCGGTATTTGCCATCTGCTGTTGCTGAATCCACAGATACAGAAGGTTGCCCATCTCTGTTTTTTCTGAAGCTTTTGCTCATTAATATGACAACAGTGGAATATATTTTGTTATTATAATTTTTCTTTCTTGTCATTGTATAGCCCACTCTTGTAGAACAGTGTTCCCTTAAAAAAAAATTTCCTTGTGTACTGAGGATCAAGACCAGAGCCTTCGTGTTGAGTCCTTTTTGATTCTGAGACGGGGTCTCAGTAAGTTGCTAAGTTGCCCAGGCTAGGCTTGAACTTGCAATCCTCCTGTCTCAGCCTCCCAGGGTGCAGGGAGTATAGGTCAGCACCACTAGGCCCGGCTTAAAAAGAATGTTTCCATCTGTTTGTACCACTGCTGCTTTAAATGCTTTGCTGTTTGCTGTTTCGTCCTACTGTAGAACCTGCTTTCCATACCTTGACAGGTGAGGGCCCGTGCAGTTTGTCCTTGTCTGTGTCTGTAACTCATACCCCTGCATTGCTCCTTTGTTCACTAAACTCCAGTGACAGTTTCCTTCTTTCTGTTTCTAGAATAGTTTAAATTTGTGTCTATCTCAGAATCTTTGCTCATTCTGTTCCTTTTTAGAGTAATCTTTCTTTTTTGAGGCAGGGTCACTCACTTTTTTGAGACCCACTCTGTAGTCCAGGCTGGTCCAGATCTCATAATGTAGTCCAGGCTGGCCTTGAACCTATGGCACTCATCCTGCCTCAGCCTCCTGTGTGCCGGGACCAGTTAATTTTTATGTGGTACTAAGGAGTCGAATCCAGGGCCTCACACATGGTAAGCAAATGCTCTAACCTCCAAACTACGTCCCAGCCCCTCTTAGGACAGTCTTAATCTCAGCACTTTTTCATATCTGACTCGTCCATCAGGTCCCAGATCAAAGGGTCATTGTCCCTTTCCCACACTAACACAATATCCTTGCTTGGTTTTGTTATAATGATTATTTTTATATTTATTATTTTTTTTCACTAGACTGTGAACTCTGAACTCAATATGGTGGCACATGCCTGGAATCCCAGAGTTTGTGAGGCTGAGGCAGGATGATCAGGAGTCAGTGGCCAGCCTGGCCTACATTGTGAGTTCAAGGCTGGCTTGGAATACTGAGTGAGACCCTGTCTCATTAAAGTTTGACACAGTGCTGCAGCTCCCTGCTCCTGCAGTGGGGCCTGGGTATGGGAGGTGCTGTGGGAGTGTCAGAACGGTGTCTTTCCGATGTAATCGCCTAAGTATAAAGTTATCTTATATAACTTAATTTATTTATCAAGGTTATTAACTTTTGGATCTTTTAGGAAAAATATTACAAGGCCATTTGAGGATCAGACATCGCTGGTAAGTATAAGAATCTTTCTGATTTAAGAACATATAGTTGATTATTTGTGTTGTCTTTTTAAATTTTTAAAAAAGTTTTTCTTTTTTGGTATTGGGGATGCACCCAGGGCCATCACCCTGAGCTATGTCCCCAGCCCATTTTTAAAATTTTGACTCAGGGTCTCTGTAAGTCACTCAGTTGCCCAGGCTGGGCTCAAACTTTCTGTCATCCTGCCTCAGCCTCCCAGAGTGCTGGAGTGACAGGCCTGTGACACCAGGCTTGGCTTTTCATCTTCTCTTAGTTTGCGATTTTATAAATTTAGAAATTATTCTATGTGAGGGCTGGAGGAATGGCTCTCAGAGGTTAAAGCCCTTGTCTAGCAAGTGCTAAGAACCCTAGTTCGTTTCCCCAGCACCACATAAGCTGGGTGTGGTGGCGCACGCCTGTAATCCCAGCACTCGGGAGGCTAAGACAGGAGGATTGCCGTGAGTCCAAGGCCAGCCTGGGCTCCCTAGTGAGTTCAGGACCAGCCTGGACCACAGAGTGAGACCCTGTCTCAAAATTAAAAAAAAAAAAGAAAATTGATGTGACTAGAAATTATCATATGTGAGAGAATTTTGGTACAATATGGAGGAAAAATAGGCCTTTATTCTTTCAGAAATATAACTCAGGTCTTACTTTTGGCCAGAGCATTCAGGGGCAGGGTCCTGTAGGTCGCCCAGGCTGGACTCAGACTCCTGCCTCGGGTGATCCTGTGCCTCATTCGGTTTCCCGAGATCTTAGGTCAGACTACTTCTCGTCCTGGTCACATTCTCACTGCTGGTCACGATACTCACAATTTAGGGCGGAAAGGATTAGGTTAGCTCAGAGCCTCGGGAGGTCTCAGCTCATCCATGGATGGCTGGCAGTGGCGGGAAAGCTCTGGCTGGGAGCCGATGCCAGCTGCTCAGGGCATCAAGAAGAGGAGCAAGGGTGGGAGTGGATACTCCCAGGCCACACCCTCAGGGACATCCTGACTAGGCCCCCTGCTAATAGGATGTGAAATCGATGGGTGATACCCACCTTCCGGATACAGGGGGCTTAAAGGGATACTCCAGATCCAATCCCAGAGTGCCTTGATCTTGCCCAGCACATAATCTCTCTCACCATAGTCTAGGAAATGTGCTTGGATGCTTTTGGATGGGTCAACGAGAACATGCCACCTGCAGGTCAAATCCCTATTTGGGTGAGGCCGGTCAGCTAACAATGTTTACTTTTTTAAAGGACAATTTTTAAAAAACAGTTGGGGAGTGTAGATCAGTGGTAGAGTGTGTGCTGAACCCTTATTAAGTCTCTGGGTTCAATCCTAGACAAATCCAAATTCAAAAAGCCCGTCTTAAGAGTCTGGTACATTTACTGCCTGGCCTCTTTAGAGGTCATTTGTCTGCGCTTAGAATTTTAGCGAATACAAAGCAGACTGTGGGGAAGAGCAGTGGAGGTGACCGCCTGACCCTTGTGGGTGGGGAGCCTCGTGGGTGGGGAGCCTCGTGCAGAGCTGTGGGGTGTTGATCGTAACATGGGAATGTGGGGGATGCACACATATTTAAGGAAGTACGGCCGCCAGCTGTGGTGGCGTAGGCCTGTGTCCCAGGACTCTGAGAGGCTGAGGTGGGAGGATCACAAGTTTGAGTCCAGCATGGGCAACTTAGTGAGACTCTGTGTTTCCATTCCTTTCAAAGCCAAAATGGATGGGGTTGGTGGAATAATAGCACAGTGGTTAGAGCACCCGCCTAGCAAGACCCTGAGTTTGAGTTCCCAGCACCACATAAATTGGACATGGTAGCACATGCCTGTCTATAATCCCACCACTTGCGAGGCTGAGATAGAAGGATTGCTTTGAGTTCCAGGCCATCCTGAGCTACATTGTGAGTTCAGGACCTACCTGGACTACAGAGCAAGATCCTGTCTCAAAAAAAACCCCTGAAAAACAAAACTCCAGGTCAAAGCCCAAATGGAAGGTGGTGCTTTTGTTGGCAAAGTGGGTACTGGGGATTGTGCCCAGCGCCCTCACCTGAGCCCTGTACCCTCAGCCCGTTGTATTTTTTATTTTGATACAGGGCCTCAGTTGCTGAGTTGCCCAGGCTGGCTAGTTTGGTAAGTTTTAATTAACTTCCATTGAGAAAAACTGATACAGTTTTTAAACTTAACAGGTGACGTTGTTTTTTTTTTGTGGTAATGGGGCTCAAACTCAGGGTCTTGCGCCTAACCCATGTTTATTTGAGACTGGGTCTTGCCCTGGTTGGGCGCAAACTTGCAACCCTCCTGCCTCCGCCTCCTGGAATGTTAGGGTTACAGGCCTGCGCCTGTGGGCCTAACAAGAGGCAGCTTTTTATTTTTTTTTTTGAGACAGAATATCGTTTTGTAGTTCTGAACTCAGTAAGTAGCCCAGCAGGCTGGCCTCAAACTGAGGGCAGTCCTCCCACTGGGATTACAGGTGTGTGTCGCCACGCCCAGCACTTACAGTAGCAGGGGATCAAACCCAAGGCCTTGGACTTGCTGGCAGGCACTCCAACTGCTGAGCTGTGCCCCTGTCCCAAGATGTGACATTCTCAAGGTTCTTTTTGTTGTGGTGTGGTTTCCTAGGAATTCTTCTCAAAGAAGTCGGATTGTTCCTTGTTCATGTTTGGCTCCCATAATAAGAAGCGGCCCAATAACCTAGTAATAGGTGAGTACCGCATAGTTCTTAACATTTTTATTCAGTCATTTCTGTGAGCAGGTGAGCCAGCTGTGTCAAGGATTCAGGAGTAACCATGAGCTCCAAAGTATAGCGTTTACTTTTTTCATGACTTGGACTGGATTGTTTCCTGGGCTGGAGGGTAGCACAGTGATACAGCTTGCTGAGCGCTGCTGCGGCTCTGGCTCAGTCGCCAGAGCGGGGAGAGAAGGTGAGCTTCGTCCCAGGTGAAGCACGAAGTGTGTCAGAGTCCCTGCCAGTGTTGTGAGACCGTGAGAGCATGTGGGAGCTCCCTGGTCATCCGTGGGGCTTGGAGAGCCGCTGCTGTGGCTCCCCTGGGAACACAGTTCTGGTTAAGTGAAAGTGTGGCCCCAAGGCCCAGCGCCCTATGCTCTCACGGTCAGATGCTTGTGGTCACCTTGGGCTGGAATCTGAGAAGTGCCCCGCTCCTGTGTATCGGGGCCAGCCCAAGCTAGGGGAAAAACCACTCTACCTCAAGTTGTCCGTGTTTTTCTAGTATGAAATACGATTAGTCAGGAAAAAAGAATTATGTCTGCCTGTAAGTTAACTCTTTTGTAATACCTATTGAATAAGTACATTTTAAAAAACAACTTTATGTTTTGAGATTTGATCTGGCGTGCTTGGTGGCTTCGCTAGGTTTGTTCCTCTCCCCTCCCCTCTCTCTCCTTTCCCTCTCCTTCCCTTTTTTCTTTCTTCCCCTCCTTCCATTTCCTTCTCTTGCTTTCCTATTCTTCCTTTATCCCCCTCCCCCCTTTTTTTAAAGAATAAAGAACTAGTCTTTATTTAGAAATATGGACAGAGGAGTGAAAGCTCCTATCTACCCGGGAGGGGGTCCTGAGTGAGTTGCCCCGCCTCTCTGTCCCCACTGTCTTTCTCTCTCTCTCTCCCTTCCTTCCTGTGTCTCGGAAGGCTGTTGCCCTGGCTCCGTTGGGAATAGTTCTGTTTAGAAGAACTTCGGTAGGCAGCTGGGGACCGGTAGGCAGCTGGGGACCGTCTGCAGATCCTGCGCCCCCCCCCCCCCCCCCCCAGCTTTACCTCTGCTCCTTGCTTTTATTGTGCAGACTGAAGCGGGGGCGGGGCTAAGTGGCGTGGGAGGTCCTTTCAACAGCAGTCCCTTTCAGGGAGGTTGAACAGTTAGGAAAGGCGACACCAGCAGGTTGTGATGACACGGGCCTATCATCTCCTGAGGCAAGAGAATGGAAAATTTGAGCCTAGCCCGCCAACTTAGTGACTTAGGGAGACCCTGCCTCTAGAGTATTAGCAATAGGGAGACCCTGCCTCTAGAGTATTAGCGAAAGGACCAGGAGTGTAGCTCCCTGCGAAGACCCCGTGATGTAATCCCCAATGTGCACACCTCCGGTGTGTTTAGGGGAGTATTAAAAAAAAAAAAAAAGAGGATCTCACTCTGCAGTCCAGATGGTCCTGAATTCACTAGGGAGCCCAGGCTGGCCTTGGACACACACAGCAAACCTCCTGCCTCAGGCTCCCGAGCACTGGGATTACAGTTATGGCCATGGTTGCTAGGCAGGCACTTAGCTGCCGAGCGATTCCCCCAGCCCCAGATAGGGCATTTGGAATGCTTGGGTAGGTACAAGGCAAACCTTGGGCGGAGGAAGATGATGTTTAAATGTGCCTTTTCCTTTTAGGTCGTATGTATGACTACCATGTACTGGATATGATTGAATTAGGCGTTGAGAAGTTTGTGTCTCTAAAAGATATTAAGGTAAGATACTGCTCACAGACACAGGAAGCATTCTGTACTGTGGCTGGCTCGTGCTGCCACCCTGTGGTACCGGGGACTAGTGGCCCTGTATGTTCTGGGGATTGAACCAGTGCCTTGGGCATGCCAGGCAGGGGCTCTGGGACTGAGCTACCCCCTCAGCCCTTTTTTGTTGTTGGCTTAATTTTACTTTGAAACAAAGCCCTTCCAACTTGGCCAGGTTGGCCTTGTGTTGTAATCCTTATGCCTCAGCCTCCCTACTAGCTGAGATTGCAGGTGCATACCACTGAAGAACTTTGTTTTTTGGTTCTAGTGTACAGTTTTATTTTGCCTTTGCTGTAAAAAGAGGCATATTTGTGTAGTGCATAACACTGGAGACCCTGTGACAGTTAGGCTTGAGGTTGTGATGACTCTGAGATGCTCTCCTGTCCTGCCAAGCAGTCATCCCACCTCTTATGGAACTTCAGAGATACCAGGACAAGGTGATGGCATCACACTGGGAGGCTGAGGCAGGAGGTTCAGCCTGGGTAGCTTAGCGATTTAGGAGACCCTCTCTCAATATAAGCATTTTAAAAAGGGCCGGGACCAGTAGATCCTCATTTGAACCAGTTCCAAGCTCAGGGTACACTGGCCAGTCCTGCGGTGTTCTGGCTCCGGCTGCCAGGTTCTTGTGCCCCCCTTTTTAGATGTGCACCGTCGTGTCTCCTCTGAGTGGGTAGGTAGAATGTTGTCGGTGTAATGCAGCTTGTCTCTGTGTCAGTGTCTAGAATCAGCATTTGCAAACGTAGTTTTAGGAGAGTTAGTAAAAATTGGGAAGCACATCACTGTGTAAAGTGCCGGGTGCCTTTAAATTGACGTGTGAAAATCGAGGTGTGGGAGCTGGCGTGTACGGTTTGCTGTACTTCCTGCCACGGCACAGCCCTGTGTTCCCTCCCAAGCACTGCACGCAAACTATAAATAAAATACTTTAGACTTTGATAATTATGGTATTTTTTATTTCATAGAACAGTAAATGTCCCGAGGGAACAAAACCCATGTTAATATTTGCTGGTGATGATTTTGACACCACAGAAGACTACAGACGACTGAAGAACCTCCTCATTGGTAAGAGCCCGCAGTCCTCCGCCTTCTCAGGCACCTCAGGCAGGCAGTGACGCCGGCGTGGTGGCTCTTCACCACTTCCCTCTAGGTGCAGCGTTTTTTCTGCTTTCTGCCTCTTTTTCATTTTCATTAATTTCTTTCATTAGCAACACAAATGTAAGAGGTTGCTGTGCTCTGTGGATGATTAATTTTTATGAAATAGTAACTTAAATATCCTGTTTGTATACTGTTGCGTGCTTTGTAATGCTTGCGTCCACCTCTTATCATTAAGGGGGTTCATTAAATTTTAAAGACCGAAAAGGTAACATTTTAAAACTTTTGTACGTTATTCACTTGAAACCCCAAGACCACTGAGTTTCATGAGCCTTTTGTAATGTAACTGTCTTCGTTCCTTTCTGTTGCCTGGATCAAAATACCCAACACCCACAACTTATGGGGGAAAAAGATGGGTTTTAGCTCATCGTTTCAGAAGGTCACAGTCCATTCGTGGGTGGCTGGTAATGGTGGAAACCCATGGCTCAGCGCAGCTGGGGAAAGTGGTTCGCTTCATGGCGGCTGGGAAACCAAGGCAGGGAGGAAGCGCTGAGCCAGCGTGTGTACCCTTCCTGGCCACCTCTTAGTGATCCGCCGGTAGCCTATAATGTGCCACGCGGCCGTCATCTCCACCATGCCCCTCAACTATCACATACCTACAGTCTGTAGTGTGCCGCACTCCCGCCTCTGCCGCATACCTATAACTTGCCCCTCCCAGCCAGGGCCTGCCTCTTAACC
The DNA here is from genome assembly GCA_004027205.1 of Ctenodactylus gundi. Classification (NCBI taxonomy): domain Eukaryota; kingdom Metazoa; phylum Chordata; class Mammalia; order Rodentia; family Ctenodactylidae; genus Ctenodactylus; species Ctenodactylus gundi. The sequence goes on along the minus strand of PVKB01002742.1, from coordinate 33,055 downwards.
GCACATAGAATCCACAGGTAATCCACAACATCTGAATAAGCGAAACCTTTGGGGAATATTCCAGATCCAACCCCTAACACCGTCTTATTGTTCTCTTTTCGTTTTCACTAAAAATGTGGTTTGTTAACTGGCTCTGGTGGTGCAGATCTGTATTCCTGTTACTGTGGGAGGCCAAGGCAGGAGGGATCACAAGTTTAAGCCTTTCCTGGGTAGATTGGCAATTTAGTGAGACTATGTCTCAAAATAAAAATTTAAAAAATGGCCAGAAATGTAGCTGAGGGTTTCATTGTTGTGTTCCAGGACCCTGTTGTGTTCCAGTCCCCGTACCACAAAAAAAAAGTTACCAGTTACCCTCCATTACTCCCTCCCTCCCTCTGTTAATCCCTCCTTTTGTTTAATAACAGTTATCCTACTACTTAGTTTTTTTCCTTTCTTATTTTTTGGAGTTCTGGGGATTGAGCCCAGGGCTTTGTACATGCTAGGTGAGTGCTGCGCTACTGATCCAGTTCTAGCTACATCCCCAGCCCCTCATCTGGTCTCTTCCTTTGTGGTACTGGGGATGAGGGTAGGGTCTTTACACTGAGCTGCATCCCCACCCCATTTTTATTTTTTATTTTGAGTTATTCTCACTAAGTGCTGAGTTCCCCAGGCTGGGCTACAGGCTATAATCCTGCCTCAGCCTCCTATGCTGCTGGGGTGGCAGGCCTGGGCCACCAAGACTTAGTGGTCTTGTTTTTGCTATTCTTTGGAGATGTTGGTCACAGTTCTCTTCCCAAAAGCCGGCTCTCTGTTTGCACTGTTCACGTCCAGTCCTCACGCAGGCCTTCCTTGACTGCTTTGCCTTCAGGGCTGTGTTCTCAGCAGGACCTGTGGTGTCACTTCATACAAGATTTCATAACTGCTGCTTTTTCTGGAGTGTGGGCAGCAGCAGGCTTGAGCACTCTGGGCTTGGGCCTGCTGCACATGCCCTCCATTGAGCTAAGCTGCCAGCCCTGGTCTATATTTTCTTAGAATGGAAATTCCGTGAGCAACGTTGACTAGTATTCCTTATTAGTTACCACCCCAGAATATCAATTTCAGTGAAATTTGCTTTTTTTTTTTTTGAGACAGGGCCTCACTTTGTAGTCTAGGCTGGTCCTGAACTCTGTCTCTAGCCTAGGCTGGCCTCAAACTTAAAACTCATAGGATTCCTCCTGCTTAATTACAGGCATGTGCCACCACCCCCAGCAATTTTTTTATGTGGTACTGGTGTGTTGAACCCAGGGCTTGGGCAATCTAGACAAAAGCTCCAACCTTTGAGCTACGCCCCAGCGCCTGTTTTTCAGGCTGGATTTCTGTTGTTTGTACTCCTAGGTCCCCATATAATGTCTGTGAAGAAGGTGCCTACAGTTTTTTGTTTCCTTTGTTTGGGAGCTTTACAGGAAGCCGAGCTCAGCAGTCTCCTGTGCTTCCACAAGGGGGCGCGAGCGACCACATAATGCAGCAAAGCGAAGGGGCAAAGCAGGGAAGGACCTGGGGGAGGACTCAGGAGACCTGCCCGACTTACAGAGGAACGGCCTGCTTCTTTAGTGGTGGTTTTCCTTTGTGTTTCTTTTTGTTGCTCAAATAGTTATCAGTCAGAGTAAAGGATGGACGTAAATTCCGAAAGCCATGTTTTCAGGCAGCTTTTTTTTTTTTTTTTTTGAAGACAGTTTTGCTTGGTAGTTCAAGCTAATGTTGAGCTCACTACGTAGCTCCGGCTGGCCTTGAACGCATGGCAGTCCTCCTAACTCAGCTTCCAGAGTGCTGGGTTTGCAGGCCTGTGCCACTGCCCTCAGCTGGGATCTGATGTTCTGCTCACTGAGCTGAGCCCCAGTCCCGTGGGATTATGTCAGTGTGTGAGCACCCTCAGGGTGTGTGCCACTGTGGGAGCATGGGTGATGCAGGGGAGGGGGGACGATCACGTGCATGATCTATCTGCCCCCTGCCACCCCAAGCGTGGTGTCCTAGCATGGTGTCCGGCCCTATCTCAGGTTAGTGAAGAAAGAGAAATTAACCAGGGCTGCGCCCTCCCCAGAAATTCTAGGTTTCTGATCCTCCATGTTACATAGATTTGCAGAGTCTAATGAAAACTGTTTTATTTTTATTTTTTTGAGACAGTGTCTTACTCTAACACAGGCTGGTCCTGAACTCATTATGCAGCCCAGGCTGGCCTTGAACTCGCAGCAATCCTCCTGTCTCAGCCTTCCTAGTGCTGGGATTACAGATGTGAGCCACCACACCCAGCTTATGTGGTGCTTATGTGGAATTGAACTCAGGTATTTAGCACTTGCTAGGCAAGTGCTTTAACCACTGAGCCATTCCTCCAGCCCAGAAATGATTTTTATTTTTGAATTGCTTTTCTTGGTAGGAAGCCAGTAATTAACTATGTTTAGATTTAATGCATCCTGATTTTTGTTTTGCTTTTGATCCTGTGGAGGGCACAGAGTTATCCTAATTTTTACTTTTTTATGTGACTGTTTCTAGTGTGTAAAGATGATAGTAAGTGACAGATTGGTTTCATGAAATGCTGCTTTAAGTCCAATTTACATATATAAACTAGATAACTTTATGTGTGTGGTTTTGGTTTGGTTCTTATTGGTGGGTGTTGTGTTTTTTTGGTTTGTTTTGGTGTCGGGAATTGAGCCCAGAGTCTTCACACTGACCTGAATCCCATCCCCAGATCACTATATATATATATATATATATTTGAGACAGTCTTGCTCCGTAGCCCATGCTTTTCCTGAACTCACTCGTGTAGCCCAGGCTGCCCTTGGACTCAGGACAGTCTGCTTATCTCAGCACGCCCAGCTTTATGTGGTGCTGGGGAATCAAACTCAGGGCCTTGTACTTGCAAGGCAAGGGGTTTAACCACTGTGCCATTCCTCCAGGCCCCACTTTTTAGTTTTGAGACAGGTTCTTACTAAGTTATTCACGTTAGGCTTGAACTTGTGGTCCTCCTGCCTCAGCCTCCCAGAGTACTGGGATTACAGGCCTATGCCCTGGGCCTGGCTCGGATATGGATTTTGTCATTGTCCTGGAGGCTAGAGGTGAGGGCCTAGCTTCCTGCTAGCCTGCTCTTTGCTAAGGCCCTTTTCCTGGTGAGCAGGTAGTATCTCCTCACAGGGAGGAGAGGAGGGAGATCGCGTGTTCCTAATTGCCAGGACCCTGCTCCTGCTGGATTAGAGGCCTGCCCTTGTGACCTCACTTAAGCTGAATTCCCTCGAAGGCCCAGTTTCCCAGAGCCACACTCAGGTGGAGCCTCAGCACCATGTTGAGCAAAAGTCTGCGCCTGGTTCTTAGGAGGTTCCGTCCCCAGGGGGACAAAATAAACAGAGCAGCCACACTGGGAAACAGGGCTTGAATAGTTAACTATTGGGAGGATACAGCGGATTACAGTAGTAGTGCGGCCCCCATGTCATGGATGCAGAAGATGAGGCCAGCTAACTACCCAGGGGTAGCAAGTGGCAGATCTGCTTTACGTCCTGACCCCTCATCCCACGTTCTTCCCTCTGAGTACCCTGGTCGGCCTCTTCGCTTGTTCCCACTACATTGTCCCACATGCTCAGCCGCCTGCGGTCTTATTTTGTGTGGAATTAATCCATTGAAAACTAGGCACACTTGCAGTTTTCTTCCTCTGACGATGCCCCGTCATCGTTGGCCTCCTCCCCCGACCTCTGCCTCCTGAGTTCGTCGTTCTCCTCTTCACACTGTCCCCCTCTTTACCTGGGCAGCACCCCTGCCCCGTCAGAGCCGCTGGCTTCCATCAGCTCTCTGAGTTGAGACACATTTGAACTTGTTCCCCTCTGATTGCGGCTCATCTTGCTCCTTCTTGTCCCAGTCTCAGAATTCTCATTTCTTGTTTTTTTTTTTTTTTTTTTGAGACAGAGTCTTGTTCTATATCCACTGTGGTTCTGAATTCACTGTGTAGGCCATGCTGGTTTGAATTCAAAATAGTCCTCCTGCCTCAGCCTCCCGAGGCCTGGGATTATAGGCATGTACCACCATTTTCAGCTAATTTTTATGTGGTGTTGGGGCACCAAACTGTGGGCCTTGAGCACACTGTACAGGTGCTGTGGCTCTGAGTTGGCCCCCAGCCCTTCACATTTCTGTCTTGTAGAGTAAAATTTGTGCTTGATTTGCAGTTTGTGGTAAGGTTCATAAACATTTAAATATGATCCCCCTGTGCTGAGCATTGATTGGCCTAAAGGGCAACTTCAGGAATGAAAAAATGGCATGTCGTGGTAAGCTAAACCCACAGCTAAAGCTCTGTCACTGTGGGTAGGAAGTGGGACTGTGCCCACTTTTTAGGGATTATTTGTGGCCTGATTCTGATCTTTTGGGGAGTATCAGAGCAAGAGGCAGTGTGTCCATTGCCCATGTTTGTAACAGGAGGGGGGGGGTGGTGTGTGTGTGTGTGTGTGTGTGTGTGTGTGTGTGTGTGTGTGTGTGTGTGTGTGTGTTAACAACTTTGTGTGCTTTCTAGACTTCTTCCGGGGCCCCACGGTGCCGAATGTCCGCCTGGCGGGATTGGAGAGTGTCCTACACTTCACAGCGCTGAGTGGGAAGGTTTACTTTCGCAGCTATAAGTGAGTACATTTCTGCCAGGTTAATCCATGGGGTTCGTGTTCTGTGTGACGGCTTTGTAGGACTCAGACTTTGAATTGGTGTCTTGCCAAGAGCATGTGGGAAGTTTGCAGGGTAGAAATGGCAGGAGTCCTGTAATCCTGGGTTTGGCCTTCCCCTGCCAGCCTTGGGTCCCCCACCATCAAACCCTGAGTGCCCGCTGAGGCACAGATGCTGACTCAGCACTGTCCCTTCTGGCTCCAGGAGCTGATTATTGTTCTTCGGTGGATTTAGAGCCTTGGCCCCAAGGGAACCAGCCAGACCTTGGGTCTGAAAGGAGCAGTGTGAATCCCCAGCTAAATCTTCCTGGCATCTTGGATCCTCGATGGAGCTTGGAGCTTCTGTCGTTTGGGTTATTTATTTTGGTTGGCCTCCAAAAGGTTCCTGATTTTGGAACCATGTGCTATTAGGAGGTAGGGCTGGTTAGAAGGGGCAGATGATTGGGGTTTAACCCGGAAAGGCTGTGTACGCTTGTTGTAGTTGGGAGCGCCCAGGGCAGAGCTTTCAGGTGTGTCTTGTTGACCGGTGGGACAGAAAGTGATTTAGAGGCACCTGTCCAGCCACCCCCATAGCAGTTTGAAGTAATTAAAGGCAGGAATAAGAAGCATTGTGACAGCTCCTCCTCCGAAGGCTGTAGCCTCGTCAAGACTCCAGATGTAGACTTGGCTTCCACTTCCAGTGGTGTGAGCAGCTCTCCAGCCTCTGTCGCGCAGGCACTGTGTGAAAAGTTCTGAGACAGTGAGCCGAGTAAATCTTCACTCCCTTAAGTTGTGGATGTCACAATAACAAGGAGAAAGTGGCTAAGACAGGCCCTGACCTACCTGGCACCGTACAGAGATGGTGCCCCATGGATACATCCTGTTTTTATTTGAGAGCTTGGTGCACTGTGATTGTCCTTTCAGAATGAGGGTGGCTTTTACCTTGGAGCAAATCATCAGCATTGGCTAGTAGAGCCGCCTTCCTTGTCCTGGAGGCTCCGTGGACAGCCCTCCTCCCTGCGTGCTGCTCTGTCTGTAGCGTGTTCCCGCTTCGATGGCCGCTGGGAACTGTGATGTGCCGCTGCAGCCTGTGAGCAGCAGCGTGGCCCTGGCAGTGTCTTCCGCATAGCAGTGCTAGCGTGCAGCCCGCTGTGCACAGTGCTTTATACGCAGTGGGGCAGGGGAGGTGGGGGTTCCCTCGTGTGGTTTTTGTGGTCCCTGGAATTGAACCCAGGGCCTTCATATTGAGCTACAGTCGAGCTCATTTTATTTTTTCATTAAGACAAGATCTCACTGAGTTACCCAGGTTGGGCCGAAATTTGTAATCTTCCCACTCCAGCCTCCCAAGTCCTGGGACTACAGGTGTGTGCCTCTACTCCCAGAAGTGATGGCGTTTCATTTATTTGAGAGTGAAATCTTGCAGTGTTGTCAGGGCTGACCCTGAGCTCCTGGGTTCAAGTGATCCTCCTGCCTCAGCTCTCCATAGCTGGGACCGTAAGCTCCTCATTTATGGTTTTGTTTTGTTTGATAGTGGGGATGGAACACAGCCTTTTCATTGAGCCTACATTCCAAATCATTATTTATTTATTTATTTATATATTTTTTGGAGACAGGATCTGACTCTGTAGCCCAGACTGGTCCTGAACTCATTGATACGGACTAGGCTGGCTTTGGACTCAGGATTATCAGCCTGCCTCAGCCTCCCAAGTGCTGCCATTACAGGCATGCACCACCACACCTAGGTTTATGTGGTGCTGGGGAATTGAACTCAGGTCTTTGTGAAGCACTTTAACTGCTGTGCTCTCCGCCAACCCCTATGTTCTATTTTTGATTCTGAGTAGGGTCTCATCAATTTGCCCCGGTTGAGCTCCAGCTTGCAGTCTTCCTGTCCCTGTCTCCCAGAGTGCTGGGGATAGAAAAAAAGGAATACAGAGAAAATAAAACAAAATAGACAGGAAATTCTATAAATCAGAGTTAAGAGGATACAGTAGTAGTATAAGTGAACAGCCACAAGGAACGTGACTGCTGAATCACCTTTGGGTTTAGCGGCAGCTTCCGTGATGGAAAAAAGCCCAAGGTGTTAATGTTGAAGCCTGGATGTGGGTGGGAGTTGAGTGTGGCAGCTGTTCCCACGCGCCCTGTAGAAACGCCTGCTGGCCTCCCATGGGAAGGAGGAGCTGGGCCTATGAAGGACAGTGGACTCTCCTAGAAGACCCCCTTAAGCCTAAGGCCGGCCTAGCCCTAGGTGCTGTGCCTTGCACCTCCTGCAGTTGGGGATAGGTGGGAAGAAGAGAGCTTTTTTCATGTCACTGTATGAAACTAAAATTCCTGGAGCAAGGATATTAGGACATTCTGAGGGAAGACTTTTTTTTTAAGACAGGGTCTCTCTATGGAGTCCAGGCTGGCCTCGAACTCAACAGCAGTTGTCCTGCCTCAGTCTCCCGAGTGCTAGGATCACAGGCATGCACTACCACATCCTGCTTTATGTTGGTGCTAGGGAGTGGAACTCAGGGCCTTGAGCTTGCTAGATAAGCTCTTTAACCTCTGCGCTATTCCTCTAGCTCTCCTCTCCCCACCTGGGAAGACTTAGGAAAGTCCAAGTAGCCTTTCTTCCTGTTTCCTGAAGGCTATTGTTGAAGAAGTCTGGCTGCAGAACGCCGCGCATCGAGCTGGAAGAGATGGGGCCGTCCCTGGATCTGGTCCTCAGGAGGACACATCTGGCCTCTGATGACCTTTATAAGCTGTCTATGAAGATGCCCAAAGCTCTCAAGGTAGGGGCCTGTCCCTTGGGGCCACATTCAACTACATATTTTGTTCTTTCAAGAAAGGACTTGCAACACTGTATGCCAGTCCCCAGTGCCCCAGGCCACCAGGACAGATGAGAAGAAGGTGAGCAGCGTGTGAAACCCCGCCCCTGGCAGCGTGCTCCTCTCCAGTTCTAATGCCGCGGATGATTGGGAGAGGTGGGGCTTCACTCCAGCTGCCCTTCTGCTGCTGCTGCTATTTCAGATCTCCTGCAACACCCTGCTCTGTAACAAGTACCCCTACCCTGTGGCCTCGAACTCAGCAACAATCCTCCACTCTCTTCCAGCACTCTGGAAGGCTGAGGCAGGAGGGTCACATGTTCGAGCTCTGCCTAGGCAATTTAGCAAGACCTTGTGTCAAAAAGGGGGGGAGGGGACTTGGGATGTAGCTCAATGTGAAGGTCTTGGGAATTGATTAAAATTATCCAACTTCTTGTTTTATAGCCGAAGAAGAAGAAAAATATCTCCCATGATACTTTCGGTACAACATACGGAAGGATTCACATGCAGAAGCAAGACCTCAGCAAACTGCAGACCAGGAAAATGAAAGGATTGAAGAAGCGCCCCGCAGAACGGCCAGCTGAGGACCAGGGGACGAGAGCAAAGCGAGTTAAAAGCAGTTAACTGAACTTGGCCAACAGCTGCAGGATCATCGAGGCTGTTTATTTAAGGGAATAATTGGCCAGCTGCAGTGCTTTTGGTTTCTTAAAAGATTTTGTGGCGTATTTTTATAACAATAACCTACTACATGTTACTGTGCACAATAATGTGCTAACTTGGGTTTGTTTGTTCTGGCATCAGCCCGTGGCCTTTGCGTTGAGCTACATTTCCAGCCCTTTGAGGCAAGGTCTTGCTAAGTTATTTAAATTGCTCAGGCTGCATTGGACCTTGAGCTCCTCCTGCCTTGCATTTGAATGCGAGTGAAAGCCGATTTCACCTGTCCTGTGGAGGGGTCCGGTGTGCCACTTCCTCTCCAGAGTGATGTCCCTGACCTCCCAAAACCTGTGTCTTTGGGACAGCAGGGAAATCCTCTACCAGTACTGGGATCTTTAAGATCGCTGGCTGGTTGGGCATGAGAGGGAGAGACTGATTCTGCTATTGGGGCGAGCCCTTTCCTCCCCTTCCCTAAGAGGAAGGAGGTTTTGATAGGGACAGAGATGGGATGGGAAATACAGGTCAGTTTTCAGCCCTGGGCCAGGCCTGCTGGTGCAGGCCTGTAATCACAGTGCTTTGGGAAGCTGAGGCAGGAAGATCACAAATTTGGGCCTAGTCTGGGCAACTAAGTGATTTAGTGAGACCCTGTCTAAAAATTAAAAACGGGGAAGGCCTGAGCTCCATCACCAGTGCCACCAAAAATAAGTCAGGCCTAAGGTACTCCCGAGCCTGGGTGTTTGCAGATAGGTAGGAGTGTGCCCGAACTTCACTGTGCTCTGAATTCCTGCACACTGTTCCCCACCTGGGAAGACGGGAAGGTGCGTCCAACTCCTGCTTGTGTGGCACCCAGTGGGTGAACCTGGCTTCCTTGCTTGACTTCTTGGTAGAGGAGACCCCTTTTCCAGTGCAAGCTGGCTGTGCTGTCAGAAGCGCAGTGATACACAACCCGCTGTTGGGGTACGCCATTGGGGCGTGTGCTGCCCCGTGCCCGGCCTCCTCCCAACCTAGGCCACGGCGTAGACACCAGCAGAGGCGGCAGTCTCCGTTCACCCTGTGCATCCGTCCTTCCTCCTGTGGGCTTGGTCCTTGATCATCCCTGTCCCTTCCCAGGTGGCCTGTCCTCACCCCAGGGAGCTGATGGCACTTGCTACACTTGCTGCATGCTGACGTGGTGTCAGCTGGAGCAGCTGCTGCCACCTTAGGGCCAAGCTGCCTCCTGTCCTGGTTAGGGGCGCAGAGCCGCCACTCTTCTCCCCAGCTGCGTGGGGATCCTGCCAGGCCTGGGTGGCTCCCGGGGCAACCTTCCAGGGCGACCTTCCGAGCATTTCCTCCAGGTGCCTCCTGCCTCCTGCAGGTGCTGTGCTGTCTTGGGTGTTTTCATCGATAGCTGTCTTACTTACCTTGTCATTGCTGGGGCAGAATACACAGCACTCATAACTTAAGTATTTATTTTAGCTCACAGGTTTGGAAGGTGTCAGTCCATTCCTGGGCAGCTGCCAGTGGCAGGAATTATTGCTGCAGACCCAGGCTGCACACATCTCCTTGGACATGCCATCTGTGGGCACAGGTCACTCTGTGGTGGGAGAGAACTGAGGCAGAGCTGGAGCCCAGCTGATGGGGTGGGAGGCAATGGCTGGGTGTGGGGGTCCCTGCCCTCCGACACGTAGGTGAGTACAGGGGAAGGTTCCTGGAGACCAGAGCTTGGTCTGGGGGTGCTGCAGCCAACGCTGGCATCGTGGTCCCGGGCTGGAGGATGCGGTTGGTGCTCCCTAGCGCGAGCACCTCCCTGGTGTGCTGGAGGGTCTGGGAAGCAGACCTGACGGACAGCTTCAGCCAGCAGGTGGCTTCTTGTCCTTCACCTGGTCCTGGCCCTGAGACTCAGTTGTAAGGCTATGGGACGCAGCTTACAGCAGCCCTGGAACTTACGGATCTGGAGAAAAAGCACCAGGGTTTGGGTGCTGTTTCCACCCACATCTCAATGCTGGATCCGTGGGACCTGACTTTCTGGCCTAGCACTTGCCCCATAGGGACGTCACAGGGAGGGTCCCTTCATGCTAGGGGTCTTCCTGAGATGCAATATTCACCTCCAGAGTTCCACTGTGGGACAGGGACAGTGTTGTAGTGGGGACGGTGGGCATTCTGGCAGTAGGAACAGTCTACCCTCTCCCCCCATACTTTGAGACTGCTGCTGTGGTTTCTAAGGACAGGGACCCAGGTAAAGATGGCGCAGGACCACAGGCAGTGCCAGCGAGCGCCATCGCTGATACTTGCGTGAGAGCTCACTGCCTTCTCAGTGAAGGCAGAGGACAAGGAAGGGGCTTTGATTCGTGGAAGTGCGGCCAGCAGCAGCCTGTCCATGAGTGGCCCCGAGGGGCTGCCTCCCAGGGCATCAGCCGTCTGTTACTGTGTGTGCTCGTGTTGCACACATGGCAGGGAAGTCACCTGACGGCTTCTCAGATGTGTCTGCTCATTAATCAGCACAGGACTACTAGAGCGGTGTGGCAGTATTTTTAAAAAGGAGCCTCAGCTAGGCCTGTGACAGATCTGTAATCCCAGAACTCTGGGAGGCTGAGGCATGAAGGTCACAGGTTGGAGCCCAGTATAGGCAACTTAGACCTCATCTCAAAGCCTAAAATAAAAATGGGCTAGTAATGTGGCTCATGGTGAAGGTCCTGGGCTCAACCCCCAGTACCATGAATGCACGAGCGAATGAAATGGGACCTGAAGCTGGCTGGTACAGTGAACTTATGTAATCCCAGCACTCTAGGCAGCAGAAGGAGGATTTTGAGTTTGAGCCAAGCTTAAGCATCTTAGTGACTTAGAACTTGTCTCAAAACAAAAAAAATAAAAGACTGGAGATGTAGCTCACTGCGAAGGTTTTGGATCCAATCTCTAGTACTAGAAAAACAATTATTGTGGCAGATTATCTGGAATGACGTTCTCTGTTGAACTACATTCACAGCCTTATTTATTTATTTGGTTACTTAGCAACTTGGTGAGATGCTATCTCAAAATCAACAATAAAAACGGGCTCGGGATATAGCTCAGTATGAAGACCCTGGGCTGGATCCCTAGTACCACGTAATACAAAATGTATGGAGGCGCCTTGGGCGTGGCCCCGTCCTCTGTGCAGCCCCGTCCAGTCCCTCAGCTGCGAATGGATGTCCATGTGCCCACTGCATCTTGGATCCTCATGATCCCCTGGACGCGGTGCAGGTGGAATAGAGCAGCCAGATTCTCCGGGGCAAGGATTGCATTGCCACTAGCAGACGTCTGGGCAGAGGCGATGCCTTTCAGCTCAAGACTGCAGCCGCCTGGATCCGGCAGGACTCTGATCTGCAGTCCTGTGGCAAGCCAGGTGGGGGCTTTAGCCCTGAGCTTGCGGTATTGCACCAAGAATATAGGGTCAGAGGTCCTCCCGAGGAGACAGTGACAACAGATTGCTAGCTGGGCAGGTGTGTTGCATGCTCGTAATCCCAGCACACCGGAAAGCTGAGGCGGGAGGATTGCAAATCCTTGCTCAGCCTGGGTGGCTTAGCTAGTGACTGAGCAAGACCCTAACTAAAAGCGTAAGCGGGGCTGGGGACGCAGTGCCGTGCAAGGACTGACTGACCCCACGCAGCAGCAACCACAGAACAAAGTCTGACGGGAAGAGGACTTGGGGAGAGGGTAGTAAGAGGGACTAAGATGGGTTATGCAGCCAGGCCCCTTGACACAGATCGGCACTGTAGAACACTGAGGCAGGAAGATGGCAAGCTCTGGCCCAGCCTGGGCAGTTTAGCAGCTTAGTGAGCTCCTGTCTCAAAAGTAAAAATAGGCAGGGGATGTAGCTCCGTGTGGGGGCCCTGCGATCTCCTCCCAGTAGCCCCACCACCTCCTCCACAGCAGTTCTGTGGGTGGGGCTATTCCTGGAATCTTCTGCCTCTGATTTCTAGCCACCAAATGCTCATTAGAGTAGCTTGTGGCTTCCACAGCTTTTTTTTTTTTTTTTTTTTTAGGTTTCTTGACTGGTCACCTTCTTGGTTTCCAATCTGTTGGGGAAAGTCCGCCTGCCTTTTTATCGTATTTAACAGTAGTGGGAATAGGAATGATCCGAGTTCTATCCTGGAGTTGGCTGGTTTCCTGGAGAGGGCATGGCGGGGCTCAGACGTTGTCAGCTGTCACCAGGGACCGAGCGTCCTCAGCCAAAGCAGCTTTGACAAAGCAAACAGAGGCAGCAGTCTGGGGATTTGTGGGAAGGGGGTTGCCACATCTGGGCATCATGAGGAGGCCCTGCTCGGCCAGTCGTGGTGGCTCCCCAGCACTCTGGGAGGCTGAGGCGAGAGGATCACAACTTCAGGGCCTAGCCCAGGCAAACTTTGAGACCCTGTTCAAAAATTATAGTGAAAAAGTGAGGCTGTGGATATAGCTCAGTGCAAAAGCCCTGGATTCCAACCCCAGCAGCGTGTGCATGCTTGCGTGTGCACACACATGCAGCCACTCACACTACGAAGTCCTTGCTCTGTGAAGTAGAAGTGAGCGAGAGTCACAAAGCTGCATCCTTGGAAAAAAAGTAAATACTTTCATTTTGATTTTGTTTTGTTTTTGGTGGTGGTGGTAGTATCCAAACTTTTGCACTGAGCTACATCCATAGCCTTTATTATTTATTTATCTAATTTATTTTTCATTTATTTTGAGACAGTGTCTCTTTAAGCTGCCCATGCTCAAACTTGGGGTCTTCCTGCCTCAGCCTACTGGGATTGTAGGCCTGGCTATCGAATGAGAACGCCAACTGGCGCTGGGCAGCCCTGAGGCTGTGACCGTGTGTTTGCTGGCCGCCTCCTCTTCTGCAGTTCCTCAGTCATCCAGCCAGACTGGCCAGGAGCTGCCGCCGACCTGAGCCCAGGTGATGAGGTGGGCAAACCTTCCAGAGTTTGAGAGGCTGACAGGATGTGACAAGAGGATGCCACATCTGAGAAAGTGACACAAGGCTACTATGTGGGGGTGACTTTGAAGAGGACACTGAGTGAGTTAGGATCAGGCAGTGACCAGCAACGACAGGACAGCGCTTCTGCGTGGCCCTGGGGGATGGTCAGGGCTGAAGGCTCCAGAGAGATCAGTGAGAATCCAGACCTCACAGGCTTCCTTGATGGTTCCAGGCACCAGGAACGTCGTGTTCCCAACCTTCTCGTAACTGTGACCTTGGGCGACTTCACCTTCCAGAGGTTGAGTAAAGTGTCATTACCTGTCACCAGACCTCACCTTTCCTAGGCCCTTCCCTGTGCCGTGGGCGCCATCCACCAGTGTAATAAAGTAATGCTTAATTGCATGTCCGTTGCAGTCCCAAAGAAGAAACTGGATAAAAAGATTGCACAAACATTTTGTTTTCTGGGCAGGAGTGTGGCCACGTCAGATGGAAGTTGCTGGTTAAACTGTAACCTTACGCCAGTGCTTACATGAGCTGTGGTCTTTCTCCAGGTGACCTTCAGGAAGCCACAGTGACTTTCCGATTTTCAATCTGGAAATTAATTAGCTTGTTAAATTTGGGGGCCTTCTATATGTTAGTAAATATGCCTAATTCCCTCCTTCACATATTCCATCATGAACGGTAGCCATTGTGAACAGAAGCATAATCAATAGAAACCTTCCAAGTCCAGTCAGCTGCCAAAGCCCATATCAGTCTCGTTCTGTGCCAGCTCAGGAAAGAGATCTGGACTGGTGTGGCCAGAAAGCACAGGTCAGGAGAGGCTTACCCGGCCTCCCTGAGCCAAAGTCAACTTAACCTTCAAATCTTGCTGAGTCTCACGGCCAGGCCCAGTGGCACAGGCCTGGAATCCCAGTACTTAAGGAGGCTGAGGCAGGACAATTTCAAGTTCAAACCCAGGCTGGGCAATTGCGCAACGTAATGAGAACCTGTCTGAAAAAAAAAAAAAAAAAAAAAAAGGGAGCCGAGGATGAGGCTTGGCGTGAAGGCACCGTGTTCAGTCCCCCGTACTGGGGAAGAAAATCTCACTAGGTCCCAGAGCGCTGGGGTTACGGGCAGGTGCCACTCTGCCCGGCTCTGCCAGTCCTGGTGCTGACGTGGGCCCTCTGGACGCTACTCCAGCTGCGTCCTCCCAGGTGTCCTGGTTCTGGTGGGGGAGCCGAGTTTCTGTAGGTCTTCTGCTGGTCTGTCCACTCTGCCCGTCTTCTTTTCATTCCACGAGCGTATTTGGAGCAGCCCCCAGGGCCACGCGGGAGCTGTGCTGGTGCGGGTAGAGACAGACCGCGCCATCTCCAGCGCCCACCGGTCGCCGCCTCTGCGGGCCCAGCACGGTCCCGAGTCGCCAGTTCAGCACCTTGGTCTGGATCGTCCTTGTGAGGGTGGATGGGATACGGTGGGACCCTAAGGAAGACCCAAGTAATGCCGCCCGTCCGGCTTGGCCCCCGAGGCCTCCCAGAGTGCCTGTGGGTAAGGCACTCGCTTTGAGCAGCAGTACATTCTTGGTGTATGTGTGAGAAATAGGACCTAATGAGGTTTTTGTGGCTCATGGATTGTTGCCGGCCTGACTGGTCTTCAGGCCTCCTCCTCGCCCCTCCAGACTTCCTCCTCACGTTCAGAGGTATGACCCGTGGAAACACAGGTGACAAAGAAAGATGTTCGATTTTGTTCCCACATGAATGTGCTTGTCCGCTGTAAGCAGTGAGGGCATCTACCTCACCCGTGTATAGGACAGGGCCACTCTCACCAGGATCTTGGTGATTGAAAAGTACACACCCTTGACCCTTAATCTGTATTTTTTAAAAGGATTTTTATTTATGTATTTATTTTTGAGACAGGGTCTCACTGTGACCCAGGCCCTTCTGATCTTCCTGCCTCAGCCTCCCAAATGCTAGGATTACAGGTGTGCACTAATATACCCAGTTTATATGGTGCTGAGGAACTGAACTACGAGCCTTGCGCTTGCTAGGCAAGTGTTTAACCATTGTCCTGTTCCTCTAGCCCCTGTATTTCTTTATTAAAAAATAGTAAAAGTAAAGTGAATTTATTCAAGTGGATCTATAATAAGTAACTTTACCTTTATTGCTTTCTATAGTATTTAAGAAGAGTATTAGCTGGGCATGGTGGTGCATACCTGTAATCCCAGGTCTGAGAGAAGCTGTGGCAGGGGGATCCCAAGTTTGAATCCTACCAGGGCAATTTAGTAAGGCTATTTTTTTTTGGTGAGACTCTTTCTTTCTTTTTTAAGGTGATAATGTTCTTTTTATTGATTAAATGTAAATAAGAGAGGAATGTGGAGGTCCCCACAGCCTTGGGTGAGAGTAAATGCTTTCCACAGCTTTACCCAATGCGTCAGTAGACTCTGGCCCAGCAGCACTTTCCTTGGTCTTTTCCCTAATTATTTTTAAAAATTTACCGCTCCATAGTCCCCCTTTTTGTTTGAAGGCAGATAATATCATTGTAAATATTACATAAAATTATATTGCAATCAAGACATAAAATTCATTTTGATTGGAGTCACGTATAAGGTATTAGGGAACAACGTTGAAGGCAAGGGTAATGACGTAGGTGAATGATTTTATCATGTAATGAAGAAAAGTTCATTATAAAGGAAGGTTTAGTTTTTGTTTTTTTTTTTTTTTTTTTAAAGGATCTGGGAGCCTAGCTCAGTGGTTAAAGTGCTTGCCTAGCATACAGATAAATCCTGGGTTTGACTCCCCAGGACCATATAAAAGTGAGCCAGGTGTAGAGGCAAGGATTGCCCTGAGGTCAAGGCCGGCTTGCGCTAGAGAATGGGACCCTGTTTTCAAAAAACAAACGACATCAACAACAAAACAGTATACGTTGTTTATAATAACTTTCCCAGTCAGAAGAGTGTTTCCAGCTGGGGTAAGGATTGTTAGATCGTGGCTGGTAACTTCCAACCACAGCTGTGAAGGCCCGGGGTTCAGTCCCCAGGGCCACATGCACACACACGTTTTGAACTAAATGGAGTGTAATTCAAGAACTTAACCATGAAATTGAATTTAGGGCATCCCATATGGAAAATTTTCAATTATTTTTGAGCAATATATGTTTATTTTCTAGTTATAAGGACTTTTTAATTTTCTCTTTTTTAATGATACTGGGAATCAAATCTATGGGTTCCTTACCAATGAGCTATATCCCTGACCCTTTTTTTAATTTTGATTTTTTGTTGTTGTTGTTGGTTTATTTATTGGTTTGGTTTGAGACAAAGTCTTGCTCTGTAGGTGGGTTTGAGACAAAGTGTTGCTCTCTAGGTTGGTCCTGAACTCGCTATGTAGCCCAAGCTGGCCTTAAACTCACAGCAGTTCTCCTGCCTCAGCCTCCTAGCTGTTGGGATAACAGGCGAGCACCCTGGTTTATGTGTGGCTGGAGAATGGAACTGAGGGCCTTGGGCTTGCTAGGCAAGTGCTCTAACCACTGCTCTTTCTCCAGCCCTCCATACATTGTTATAAATAACAGAGAAACCTAAGTCGACCGCAACTTCGTACACTGGTAATCTCAGCACTCTGGGAGTCTGAGGTGGGAGGATCAGAAGTTTTGGCCTTGCTTGGGCAATTTAGCGATTTAGTGAAATCCTGACTCAAAATAAAATAGAGGGCTGAAATATAGCTCAGTGAGAAGGCCCTGGATTTCATCCCCAGTACTGGGCTGGGGAGGGGACAAAAAAGAAAATTATAACGGCAACACAGGTGCGTGTATCAGGCATGACTGGACAGCCGTAGATGCTGGTACAGTGTATTGGTACTTAGTACAGTTTCCTTCAGATGTGTAGTAAACATCGATGCTAGTCTGGGTTAGATGGTGAAAACTTTTTGGAGAGTGAAAAGAGCTAATATTTAGCTAAAAAGTGAGACTGTCCTACACAGAAAAGATGGTTATGGCTGAACCGACTAAGGAGTTAACTGAAGATATTTTAGTTAATAACTGAATTTCCTCCGGCCCTGTGGCACAGGCCTGTCATCCTAGCACTTCGAGGGCTTGAGGTGCATGGATCACGAGTTTGATCCTAGCCTGGGCAACTTAGTAACACAGCAAGAGCCTGTCTCAAAATAAATAAATAAATAAATAAATAAATAAATAAAATGCACTGGGGATGTAGCTCAGGCTCCCAGCATTAAAAAAAAAAAAGTTTACATATGAAAAGACCCTGTAGGCTGGACATGACGACAGCATGCCTGGAATACCAGTACTCTAGAGGCTGAGGCAAGAGGATCACAAGTTCAAGCCAGGGTGCTCAGTTTAGGGACTTAGTAGACCATTGTCTCAAAAAATAAGACATTTTAAAAAGAGGGTTGGGAGTAGCTCAGTTCAAAAGCCCTGAGCTTAGCAGTTCCGAGGCCGTAAGAGAGAAAAGGCCTATGGAAAGTATTGTTGCTAGGTAGGCTTAAGGAATAGCTTTATTTTAAAATATTTCACAAATCCTTTCACCTGATGATCTTAAAACAATAAATAAGGGCTGGAGGAATGGCACAGCCGTTAAAGCCTTTGACTAGCAAGCTCTAAGCAGCATTCCCCAATCCATAAAGCTGGGCGTGGTGGCGCACGCCTGTCATCCTTGTAATGCAGGCTGAGGCAGGACGATTGCTGTGAGTCCAAGGCCAGCCTGGGCTCTATAGTGAGTTCAGGGCCAGCTTGGGCTACCGAGCGAGACCCTGTATCTAAAAGAAAAAAAAAAGAAAAAGAAAATCAAAACAAACAACAAGAAATTATTGGAGTATATTATCATTACTACTGGATTTTTTTTTTTTTTTTTTTTTTGGTGGTAGTGCGGGAATCCAGCCCAAGGCCTTCACACGGAGCTATGTCCCTAGCTCAATTTTATTTGATCTTTGAGGCAGGGTCTCTCTAAGCCACTGAGTCACCCAGGCTGGCTTGAAGCTGCTGTCCTCCTTCCTCAGGTCCCCGGAGTGCTGGGACTCCAGGCCTGGCCAGCACGCCCAGCACTGGGGTGACTATGTGCCAGCAGTTTCATATTTTCAGATGGGGCAGATGAAGCAGGAGGTGGACTCAGTGGTAGGTGCAGACACTGGAGTGGAATCTAGTTTTGCTGGACACCTGAAGTGTTGCTTTGTTGGCAGTGAATATAAGACATTCCGTCAAGAACATCTGATTTTCCAGTTTGTTATCATTTTCACAGAGCTTAGAAACCTGAATGTTTCTTAAGGCTTTTTAAAGTTTCTAAAGCATCCTGAGAGTACAGAGTGCCCATATTCATGTCAGTTTCTCTTTATTTTTTAGGTTACAGGCACCACCACACCTGACTTACATGGTCCTAGAGAATTGAACTCAAGGCCTTGTGCTTGCAAGACGAGCACTTTAACCACTGAGCTATGTCTCCAGCCCCTCTTTGATCATTATCGTTAAAATTATTTTTACTCTTCCTTTTCAGAGCTGGGGCTAGAAGCCAAGGCCTTGTGCGTGCCAGCCTCCTCAGTAGTTGGAACTATGGACACAAACTATCCCCTCTGGCTCTCTCCTATTATTACTTTTTCTCATTACTTTTAGAATGCCACATCTGTTATAATTAATTAAGCAGTATGGTACATTATATTGATCTGAAGTAGTGCTTTTTTTCAGACTGCCTTCAAGTTTACCTAGCGGCCCTTTTCTGTTCCAGGATATGGGACAGTTTTCTCAGATGGTCCTGGTTTTGGTGATCTGGACACTATGGAGGAGCACTCCCCAGGTGTTTGTAGAATGTCTCCCGAGTGAGGCTTGTTCCCCTTTCTTCTATTTTATGGTCTGGGGATGGAACCCAGGGCCGTAGACACCCTAGGTGGGTACTCTGCCTCTGCGCTGCAGCCCCAGCCCTTTTTATTTTGAGACAGGGTCTTGCTGAGGTGCCCACTCTGGGCTCACACTTGGGACTTTCTTAGCTCTGCCTCCAGAGTAGATGGGATTATAGGGATTGTAGATGTGCCCTCTGTGCCTGGTTTACCTAATATTTTTCTAATGGTTAAACTGAGGATATGGGTTTGGGGGAAGACCAAAAAGAAAAAAAAGTTAAGAACCATTTTCATCACGTCAGGAATGCTGAGTTGGCACCTGTGGCTTTTGCACTATAAAGTTGACCCTGTCCCTTATCTGCACTCCAGAGGAAGTCACCGGCTGACCCTGCTTGGGAAGGATGAGGCCTGTGCTGTGCTCCCTTAGGGTAGAGGGTCTACACACGTGGCCGAGAATTTTTTTCTAGGAGAGATTTGTCTACTCCTCCCTCCCCCGCTACCCTTTTTTTTTTTTTACTTAGCCATTTATTTATATCAGTGTTGACTCATGAATATTTATTTTATATTTGGGTTATAATCTACATACATACAGATATTTGATGTGCCTTATTTTTTCCCTTTTTTTGGTAGTACTGGGGATTGGAATCAAGGCCTTTATACTGAGCTTTCTTTTTGATTGTTTACCAGCTCCTTTTAATTGTTTGAGACAGGTTGTCCAGGCTGGGCTTGAACTTACTATCCTGCCTCAGCCTCCCAAGTGCTGGGATTGTAGGCCTGTCCCACAGGGTCTGCCTTTGTGTGCTTTCTTTGCCCTGTAATAGGTTGTGCACAACTTTCTTCTCTATCTCTCTCTCTCTCTCTCTTTTGAGACCAGGCCTTGCTCTGTAGCCCAGGCTGGCCTTGAAGGCATGGTAATCCTTCTGCCCCGACCTCCCAAGCGCTGGCATTGCAGGTGAGCACTACCATGCCCAGTTTATGTGGTGCTGGGGAATCAAACCCATGGCCTTGTGCTTGCTAGGCAAGAGCTCTAATTGCTGAGCTATGCCCCAGTCCCTCACAACAGTCAATGCTACTAAGTCAGGGTGAACATTGTAACTTTTAGAGGTTATACAGTACATACTTGATCCTCTATTTGTGTACACTTTGCTTTCAATTTTATTTATTTCCAAGAATACTGGGATCATACCCTTGTGCATTCATGTGGTGCAATTATGTGAATTTCTTGGTTTGCTATTTATATTGGTTGGCTTTCTATTACTGCAACAGATACCTGAGGGAATCAACTTAAAAAAAGGAAAGGTGAATTTTGGCTCACAGTTTTGGACATTTCAGTCTGTGGCTGGATGACCCCACTGCACTCGGGTCTGTAGCAAGGCCAGTTCACCACGGAGAGAGCCTGTGTGTGTGTGTGGCGAGCTCGCTCACCTCTGTCAGGAATGAAAGAGGGGAAGAGCCGGAGTCCCACATTATCCTTCAGGCTGCGCCCCCTAGTGATCTCCTGCGAGGCCTTATGTGTGTGTTACTGAGAATCCAGCGTGCATGCGTGCGTGCGTACGTACGTGTGTGCGTGTGCGTGTGTGTGTGTGTTACTGAGAATCCAGCCCAGGGCCTTCACGATGAACTACATCTCCAGCCATTTTTACAGGTGTCACTAAGTCACCAAGTTGGTAGCCTGGGCTTGGATCAGCGATCTTCTGGCCGGACCCTGCAGGGGTGCCGCCGATACAGGCCTGTGCCCTACGCGTGACTAGGCCTCACATGAAGGTTTTGCCACCTCTCAACAGTGCTATGGGCTGGCGACCACGCCTTTAACACCAAGCCTTTCGGGGACATTTCAGAGCCAAACTATGTCATTATTCCAGCTTTGTCCCTGGCATAGGCACATACCACATTGGAGCTGTGTTCCCCATTCCTTGGGCACACCCTTTTTTGCTTGGTTTATGCTCTTTTCTTTCCTCCTTTTTTAAAAAAAAATTTTCATCCAGTACTGGGGATTAAACCAGGGCTTCACTCTGAGCTAACTCCAGCCCTTTCTATATTTTAAAACAGAGTCTTAATCTGTCACTAAGTTGACCAGGCTGGGCTGGAACTCATGATCTTCCTGCCTTTGCCTCCTGTGGTGCTGGGATGACAGGCCTGAGCCACGGGGTCAGCTGGTCAATCCTGTTTTCTCTAGCCGCACTGCTCTCTGCCTATCTTTGCCCACGAGGTCCTAAGGATGGTTCCGCTCAGCTCCCAGGCTACTTTCTCTCAGTAGTTCCTCTCCAGGGGAACTTAATGGTCCCACCCCACCCTGCTCTGCTGACGTACGTGTAACAATCACCACCTGAGTCCCCTACTCAGCCCGAAGTTGTTTTTCTCATTAGCTTATGAACTGAGAGGGGCAGAGCGGGGGTCAGTCACAGTCGCGTGGGTCCTCCCCAGCAGAAGTGGGCGCTGAAGTAAGCCCCATGCCTGTGCGACTGTGGCTGGAGCCGAGACTTTGAAAATCTTGGCTCTAGCCAGAAAATTAAGAGGCATCTTTACTTTCTGTCGCCGGCACGGTGCTTCAGGGGCACGGAAGAATTGAAGCTGGGCTTTAGTTTTCGCTGCAAGTGAAAACAGCTGTGCAGAGTTGGAAAGCAATGCTTTCCTAAGCGTGCCAAAGTGTTTGCTGAAGCCTGGAGATTGCATTCTGTTTTCCAAAACGCTTGCTCACCGTGCCGGGCGTTGAAGCGGTGTGGGAACGCGGGCGATGGGACGGAAGTCAGCCCCTATCCCTGCTTGATGTAAGCAGGCAGGTGGCAGAACGTGCCTGGTAATTAGTAGGAAGGGGCGAAAGCCAAAAAATAAACACAAACCCCAGAGACAATATTAGCTTTGGTCGTGACGCTGCGGTGAGCTAGGCTGCTGACCTCACGGCCCAGCCGGCGCACCGGGCTGGAACGGCGCCCCTCCAGTCGGCGCCGGAAGGCGGGAAGCACCGACCCAGCGCGGGAGCCCCTCGGCCGGCGGCGCCCCAGCCGCGCGAGCGCACGCGGCACCTCGGCGCTCCTGGCCGCGCGCCGAGGCCGCCCCGCCCCCGCTCTCGGGGCCCAATCAGCTGCGGGCTCTGGGCACGTCCCGCCGCCGGCCACGCCCCGAGGCGCGCGGGCCGGGGGCGCCTATAAGAGGCCGAGGCGGGCGGCGTGAGCCGTCGGGAGCGTGGGGGTCTCTACGGCGAGGCCGGAGGTCGGCGCCCCGCGAGAGCCGCCCGCCCGCTTCGGCCTCCCTCGCCGCGCCTCGGCTGGCTTGCGCGCTCCCGGCGCCCGCGGGGCGGCCCGGGCCATGGTGCCGGCCCAGGTGGAGCCCGGCGCGGCCCCGCCGCCTGGCCCCGCGCCCCTGGGCGCCGCCGCGCCGCCCGACCCCGACCCCGACCCCTCAGAGGGCCCCGAGGCGGCCGCCGAGAAGGCGGAGGTGGAGCTGGCGCAGCCGGCGCGCGCGGAGCCCCCCGCGCCCCCCGAGGGCGGCTGGGGCTGGCTGGTGATGCTGGCGGCCATGTGGTGCAACGGGTCGGTGTTCGGCATCCAGAACGCCAGCGGGGTGCTCTTCGTGTCCATGCTTGAGACTTTCGGGTCCAAGGACGACGCCACAATGATCTTCAAGACAGGTGAGGCCAGCGCGGAGACTCGGGGCCACCGGCGCGGCGAGCGTGGGCCCGCCGCGGGGTTTCGGAGTGCGGGGCTCCGTGCGGAGCGCGGGTGCGCTTTCGCTGAGTCTACCTTCCCGGGCTCCCCTTCCTCCAGGCAGAGGGGACACGGGCCACCAGCGGCACTTGCCTCCGAAACTCGGAAAACCAGAGACTTTCCCGCAGCAGCGACGTGGCACCGAGTCCCCTAGGTGGCCGGGACAGTCGGGCGTCCGTCTGCCCGCTGCTGGGCTGCACAGGGAGTTCGTGCGTGGTAGGGGGCGCGCGGGAGGCGGGTGGGCTGGAAAATGTACCCAAGGTCATCGGGAGCTGCGGAGGGAGAGTTCCAAAGCCGGTCCCCTCCTCCCGGACTAAATATAGCAGGCCTGGGCCGCGGGCCGCCGCGGGGACCGGGAAGAGGAAGGCTAGGGGTTGCCCCTTCCTGTGGTGGTGACATTTCTACCCTACAGCAAGTGACAGGCCAGACGTGGCTCACACTCGGCGTTTTCTCGTCTGCAGCACGAGACTTTGTTACCTGACTTCTCCACTGAATCAGGCAGAAGGAAAGTGGAAAACCCTTGTGTGTGACGGGTTCACACGTGTTATCCCACCTCACCCTGCACAGCAGGTGTGGTCGCCTCTGTGGAGCAGAGAAAAGTGAGGCTTGTGAAATAAGCGTCTTGAGGAAGAGCACCTGACCTCAAGGGCTCAGGGATTTCCGTTACTAAGTCAGCCTCCCGCCTCCCCTCAGGGAGCTGTTTTGATTCACAGGCTTCTTTAACCTTAGTTTTCTATTCTTAGACTATTCCTTAAGTGAGTGTGTGTGTGTGTGTGTGTGTGTTTGTGTGTATGTTTGAGGTGCTGGGGATTGAACCCAGAGTCTTCATGCCGAGTGACATCCCCAGGCCCTTTTTTATTTTGAGACAGGGTCTTGCTGTGTTGTCCAGTATATGGGCTCCAACTTACAGTTTTCCTGCCTCAGCCTCCCAGAGTGTCCTTAAGTCTTTATTGTGCATACAAGAAATAGGACCATAATAACAAATTGTAAGGCAGAGGCGATGTTGAGGGTTTTACTAGACAGTATTACACTGTGTCATCCTGTTCTCTGTCGCTGTGCTGCAGCATGTTGGGCTTATCCATGTTATTACCTCAATTTGAGCAGGTAGGTAGCTCAAATCCTTTCAGTTTTAGCTTAACATGGTTTTCATTGTATGAATATATTGTGCTTTACACATCCTGCGGGGGACATTTATTTGTATTTATTATTTAGGGATAGGGTCTTGCTCTGTAGTGCAGGCTGGTCCTGGTCAGGCTGGCCTCGAAGTGAGGGTAATCTCTCAGCCTCAGTCTCCCTAGTGCTGGGCTTACACACATGTGTCACTCTGCCCGGTGCTGGAGAATCGAACACGGGGCCTTGTGCTTGCTTCACAAGTGCTCTAACTGCTGAGTGCACCCCAGCTTCAGTGGACACTGAGATGCCTTGGGACTTACTACAGATCATGCTATGCTCATTGCTCTTGTACATTGCCTCCTGGTACATGTGAATAAGTTAACATGTTTAACCTGGAATTTGTGTTTCTAAATTAACTGCTAACACTGTAGTGTTGTGCAGATCAAAGCCTTAGGTATAGAGGTGTTAAAAATGAGGATGGCCACCCCTGTAAAGTTCAGTGCATAGGCATGCATGTATAGTAGTAATCAAAGTAATTCTATGACTTTTCTGTGTGTGTATATGGTATCTGAGGAAGTAGGCAGAGTTGACGAGAGAGAGAGAGAGTGTGTGTGTGTGGGTGGGTGGGTGGGTGTGGGTGGGTGGGTGGTACTGGGGTTTGAGCCCAGGGACTTTACATTGGCTACATTCCCAGGCCATTTTCTTTTTTTTCTTTTTGATTTTGAGACAGGGTCTTGCTAAGTTGCCTAGGCTGGGCTTGATCTTGTGATCCTTCTGTCTCAGCCTCCCAGAATGCTGGGATGATAGGTCTGTACCACCAGGCAGGCTCAGTAGTTTTTTTTATAGCACGTGATTAGCGTGAGGATACCCAGCGGGGATACCCCGGCAGGCTGGTAGCCAGTTGGGAGCCTGGGTCTCCAAAGGTGGTGCCCACTTCTTGAGCACTTCCTCTGGCCACGCCCTTCCAATGTGTTCCTCTGGAACCTCTCTGCAATGCAGTGCAGCCCCCTGGGATGTTACTATCTCCTGGAACGGCGGGGCCAGATTTCAGCCGATCCTTGTGTTATCTGGCCTCCCTAGCTGGGCTTTCCTCACCGCTTGCCTTGCGCTGGCTAGATAACGTACTGAACATGTCCTGCCTCTTACTAGACAGCTGGAGTGTGATTTGGTGCTCTGGGCTTAGGGCACAGTCTGAATCACTGAGGTCCCTCATTCTTTCCTCTGCAGTCAGGTGGTAGTTGCTGATTATTAATAGCTCATAAAATAGACTTTGGAAATACAGACTTGCCCTGAGGCACAGAGTGCTCTGAGCAACTGCGGCTTTGAGGCCGAGGCTGGGGCTTCCTCCAGGCTGGCCCGTGGCAGGACTACTTTCCTTGGCCACTTCCTTAGAGTGACCATAGCATTTCCTGGGTTTCCTTCTCTCCAGGGCTTTCTGAATTCTTGTCCCATTGCGATGATCCAGCCCAAATTTCTTAGGAAAAGACTACGGTGTAAGTCATAGACATACCCTGCTGTCTGCCATCACTGTCGGGACAGTGCTGACCAGCCGTCACTCTGTTTTGGGCGGAGAGAGACAAGGCCATCTGTTCCCTGAAGTTGAGAATCTGCTGAGACAGGCACGAGGAAGTAGCAGGCAGCCCCGGGACCCTACTAGGAAGGCTTTGCAGGATCGTTGGCAGGACTCGATCTCCTGACTCAGCAGTGCTCATCCTATACTGCTGAGCAGGGAGAGGTGCCCAAGGGGCTATCCCCACACTATGCAGCTTGCCCTGCAGCATGACGGCTGCAGAAAGGGGAAGCGGCTGAGCTCTCAGCGGGGCAGCAGGACCAGTGACTCCTGGCCCCCGCAGGCCTGTAGTGCCCGGGCGGGCGCAAGCCTTGGGCTCTTGCCTGTCACGCTGTGTTGGCGGTGGTAGATGTAGGACCCTTCCACATCACACTTCTCAGGGAAGTATCTTCCCTGATCATGCAGCAGCACTTCTTGGTGGGTGGAGGAAATCAGACACATTAAAAAAAAATGATGGAGGCCGGTCTTGTTACCTTGACTAGATATGTATGGGCACAGTATGCCCCAAACCAATGTAAACCTTAAATTGTTCATTTATACATATCAATAAAATGGGGGGAAATAAATAAATAGAAAAACTAAAAAAGATCAATTCCATAGGTAACGGGGAGGATTGTTTTTCCTTAGAACTTAATTTTCGCGCTCAGGATGTTGAAGAGCCACGGACTGGACTTTCCTTGTCCCCTGGTGCCCTGCTGTGGTCAGTCTCTGGGGTCATGCTAGGGCATTGATCTCTTTTCCTCTTTCTCCTGAGAGAGATTTTTAAAATTTTTTTTTTATTATTATTTTTTGCTTTAAAGAAATCTCATGCCGGTGAAATGGTTTTCATGTGGCGGATTCGTACGTGGACACAGCAGACTTGATCATTCCCATCCCCTCAGGCATTCCTCTTGCCTTGCCCTTTCAGTTAATCTCACTTTTTCCCCCTGTGATTTTGGGCTTTTGTGTTGCGCTGCATCCTCAGCCCTTCTTAACATTTTTTATTTCGAGACAAAATCTCTCTTAGTTGCCCAGGTGGAACTTGAACTTGTGATTCTCCTGCCTCAGCCTCCCGGAGTGCTGGGTGACAGCGTGTGCCCCTGGTCCCTTCTAGTTTTCAGTTTTTTGTATTTTGACCTCCCATCTCTTCTGCCCTGCTCCCTTCTTTGCTTCCTCTGTCTGCTAATAATCTTCCTTCTAGTTTCTTGTCATCTTTATTAGATTCCAGTGCTGTTTGTTGAGAAAGACAAATATTTAAATGGTAAGTCTGTTTTTGTTTTTGTTGTTGTTACTGTTTCTTTTTGAGACGGGATCTGGCTATGTAGCCCAGGCTGGTCTCCAGCTCACAGCAGTCCTCCTGCCTCAGCTTCCCAAGTGCTGGGATTACAGGTGTGCACTACCACACGTGGCAATGGCATATCTGATATTCCCCCACCATTTTAATTAATATATATTTGCAATTCATAAATTTTACAATGAACTTGAGTATTTTGTACACATGTATAGCACATCAATGTGACGATCCCTTCCCCTGCCCGCCCCCCGTAACTCCCACTATCGGTTCTATAGAATGCCTGTGTTCTGGGTTTCCCAAATCAGAAACCATGTGAAATGTAACATATTTAATGTGTGTCTGACTCACTGTCCCACTCAAATCACCACTTATTAGCTCCCACCTCTAGAATCGGCTACAATGGTCATATATTGATGCCTCTTCTCTGAGTCCAGCAGGGCCTTTACTGGGTGATTTGCTGAAAGTTCTGTTCTTTCTTTCTGTATCTTACTGTATCTTTGTTGAGACTCTTTACTTAATGTGGATTCACCCATCAGTCCACATGATTAGAGAACTATAACAGTGAAATTCATAAGGCTAGAAAACATGAGAAAGAAAAAGAGGGAAGTTAAATTTCAAATTCCTTAGCTGAGTACTGAAAGGTAAATGTTAGTGCATTCAAGAGACATTCAGGTTGTCATTGCATCAGTTTTTTTTGAAGATAAACTTACATCCAAGACCAAATGAGTGAATCGCTACATTAAACAAGCCTAAGTCTATATCAAATTGCTACATTAAATGAACTTAGTTTGCAAAACGTAATAATTATATTCAACATGGGGAGTTGGTATAAAATCTTTTAAAATAAGTATGCATGAAGTTAGGGATAAATAGGTAGATAAAACGATAAACCAGATCTGGCAAATGTTAGTAATTAGTGAAATGTGAGTAAATAAGAAAGTTAAAAAAATCTGAAATAACTAAGCATACCACATTATTGCTTTAAGGGTAGTATACTTATCTGATTTTTAAAAAAGATCATCTATTTTAACTAGTTGTGTTTTTAGGATCAGTACTGACGGCAATTAACCTTATCCTTTCAAAGAGATTGCTGGGTCTTTATGGCCCAAAGTTTTGATTAAGGAGATCTTCCAGTAATTCCCCAAATGTGTTCTGTAATAGTTTTTCTTGGAAGTGGTGGTCTGGTTATGTCTGGAAACAGTCCTCTGATATTTATAGTGCAAATCAGGTTGTTAAAAATTGGCTCTCAGGTAGGTTGTGAAAGGGAAGCTCTTTGACCATAAGTTTTAATGTAGCTCTGCCTTCCCAGTGTGGTGACAGATGACAGTTACAGTCATGGGTAAGAGTTATTTATATTTATTTATTGATTCTGGGGACTGAACCAAGGCCTTTATACTGAGCTGTGTCCCCAGCACCCCCACCCCATCTGTCCTGTTTTTTTTTTTTTTTAATTTGAGACAGGTCTTGCCTAGTTGTGGATTTGCCCAGACTCAGGGCCAGACTTGGGATCCACCTGCCTCAGCCTCCCAGCTAGGATTACAGGGTTAGCAACTGTACCTGGTTTTGAAGTATGATTTTCTTTTTCCCTTTGTTTGAGATAGAGTCTCACGCTGTAGTTGAGAGGAGTCCTGAACTTAGTCTGGTGCCTGCCCAGGCTGGCCTCTAACTCACAGCAGTCCTTCTGCTTCAGCTTCCCAAGTACTGGGATTATAAGTGTGGGCTGCCACGTGAAGTGGGATGTCTTAGTTACTTTTCCGTTGCTGTGACTCTATACCCGACATCCACAAATTTAGGGGAGCAAAGGTTTATTTTAGCTCACAGCTTCAGAAGGTCACAGTCGGCCGGCAGCAGTGGAAGTACATGGCAGAGGCGGAGGTGGAGGCAGCTTCTCACGACATCACACACAGGAAACCAAGTCAAGGCAGGTTGAAACTAGTCCTCCAAGGAAAGCAGGAAGCAGCGTATATATCCTGCCAGGTCTCATCCCAGTGATCAGCCCCTCCTGGATCCAGGTGTGGAAGGTGTGGTAAACCCCCACTACACACCTGTAATCCAGTTTACTTGCCTGTAATCCACCCCTGCAGACTAGGCCCCAACCTCCCTATAGCACATGGCTCCATAGACTGTCTGTAACATTCAAACACATGGGACTTTTGGGGACATCCAGATCCACATTACAACGTGGGATTTTTGATAGCAGTTAGGGATGACTTCTTAGTATGTTTTCCCAGCCTCTCTGGAGCTTGAAGTCAGCCAGAGCTTCCTGAAAGCTTGCATTCTCTCTGCTTTTTCACAGGAACAGTTACACTATTTTCTGCTTCTCTGCAGAGTCAGGTCTTTTTGTTTTTGGTGGTAGTGATAGTGGGGATTGAACCTGGGATTTTTGTACTGAGTTACATCCCTAACCCTTTTTATTTTTAAGGCAGGGTCCTGCTTTGTAGTCCAGGCTGTTCCTGAATTTACTATGTACGTAGCTCAGGCTGGCTTTGAACTCACACAGTGCCTGGCTTACATGGTATTGGAGAATTGAACTCTTCGCCTTGCGCTGTCTAGGCAAGTACTTCAGTCAACTGAGCTATTCTTCCAGCCCCACATTTTCTGTTTTTAAAATCAGGTTGCCCAGGACAGGCTCAGACCTACAATCTTCCTGCCCCAGGCTCCTGGCGTCCTGGGTGACAGGCAAGAGCCACCGTGCCTGGCTCCAATGCTGAGGTCTTGAACTCTGCTGAAACGAACTGTCAGTTGATGAATCCACAGCAGAGAAGCCATGACAGAGGGCCTTGCTCACAACTGTACGGCGCAGGGGTCCTTCAGGTGCTGTTTCCCAGCCCAGGGTGACCTAGCCACTTGTGTGCACGTGTGATAAAGTTCGGACAGCATGTGGAGCTTTGATGGGATGAGTGACCCAGGTGACTGACGGGGCAGTGAATGCAGCCAGGCCCGTCCGTCCAGTCTACTGGGCACCTCCCTTGTGGTATCTGTACCCGCCAGAGACGGGGCAGGACACTTTCTGAAATAGGGGTCAGACAGAGTAGGTCAGAGGGTTCCTTTGTGGTTAGCTCTTCCACTGAGTGGGGGTAGGGGAGAGGCTAGAGCCCTATTTTGTGTTTTATGGCTAGCTTTGGGGAAAGAGTTGTGGTTTCTATGGCCCATGTTGGGGAAGAGGAATTGTTACCCTTGACCTCGGCAGAAGGTAAGGATGAGAGGCAGGAGGACAGGAGAAGGTCAGAGAGGAACTTCGTGTCTCACCCGTCTCCACGCTTTTCCATTTGGAGTACACTTTCCTGTTTGTCTCTCTCCGTGCCACTAAGGATTGAATCCAGGGCCTTTGCACAGAGCTCCATCCCCTGCTCTTTTTTATTGTTTGAGATAGGGTCTTGCTAACACTGAGTTGCCTGGGGTTGGGCTTGCAATTCTCCTTCCTCAGCCTCCTGGAGAGCTGGGACTCCAGGCTTGTGCTGCTTGGCTGGCTCTCCCTCTTGTGCTGGGGACTGAACCCAGGGCTTTTTCCCTGAGCCCCTGCCTCAGCTGTTTTCATTAATTAATCTTGAGATAGAGTCCTGCTAATTGCCCTGCTTGGGCTTGAACTTGTGATCGTTCTGCTTCAGCCTCCCAGAGGGCTGGAATAACAGGCATGTGCCATGACACTTGGCTGTAGTATAGTTTTTAAGCCAACATTGCAGTGTATGTTACACTTAAGTTATAGGGGATTTTGGCTGTGGCAGTCAGAGGTTAACTCTGCATTTTGGTTAACTCTTGCCTTTATGCTCAAGGTCTTTGGCTCAGTGCAGTTTGCCTTGGTGTGGTGTGGTGTGCTTTGGAGGAAAGCTGCCTGTAGAAGTAACCACTTTGATATCTTAAGAAGGTTTTGGTAGCAGTGCTTTGTTAAGCGGATTATAGTCAATGAGTAACCTGGCTCATGTTGCTATCTTTTAGTATAAGGAAAGTATCAAGCCAGGCATGGCAGTGTCTGCCTGTAATTCCTGTCCCGTGGGAGGCTGAAGCAGGAGGACTGCAAATTTGAGCCCCGCCTGGACAACTTAGCAAGACCTTGGGTCTAAATATAAAATGAAAAGGGCTGAGGATACAGCCTTGAGTTCAGTGCCCAGGGGGAGGGAGGGAGGGAGGGCTGTGTGTGTGTGTGTGTCTTGAGGATATCCAGTTGTTAATTGTGCTGAGAGAGGTAGAAAAATCGAAGAGCTGGCTGTGGCCGTGACCTGCGTGAGCAGCGGGTCTGACACCGTTCCTGGAGAGGAGGGTAATGAGCGGTCCCACTTGAGCCTTGTGATCTGGCTGAATGTGTCCGGATCTGACTCGTGACTGGCGTGAGTAGTGCGTGGTGAATTCTAACCAGGGGCAACAATAAGACGGGTCCTGCCCTGGAATTTTATCAGGAAAATTAACTGCCCAAGAGCCAAGTCGATCTAGACTAAGAGCAGGACAGGGTTATTTCTGGAGAGATTTGGGTGCCTTTGTTGTGGTGTGCTTTTTTTCCTTTCCTTGTGGTACTGAGGATTGAAGCCAGGGCCCTCACGTGAACTGAGCTATACCCCCAGCCCGTTTTTTAGTTTTGATTTTGAGAGGTCTGGCTAACCAAGGCTGGGCTTGAACTTGTGTCCTCCTGCCTGAGCCTCCCAGAGTGCTGGGATCCAGGCCAGTTGAGATGTGCCGCGGTTTTGAGAGTCCCGGTTGACCCTGTTGCAGTGCCTTCAAGCCCAGCGTCCGCTGTGTAACCTTCACTTTTCCTGCTGCCCTGAGGTGTCAGGTGAGTGGCAGTTCTAGCGGCTGCCCTGGGGCTGTTAGGCCCGCATCTTCGCTGTGTCCAGCCTGATATGCGTCATCTCTGGACCATTCCTTTAGGATGCCCAGGTGCATCACCGCCAGCGAGCCAGGAGCGTGAATTCCCTTTCCAGCCACCTCGTGCCCCCTCCCGCCACCCAGCCCACAGCACCCCACAGGGAGGGGCAGCAGCTTTCTGTGAACTCTGCTTGCGCAAGGCAGGACCTGAAATTCGTCTTTGCTGCTTGCTCTCGCCCTTGCTCCCTTGTTCAGTTACATCACAGCCCTTTGTGTTTGGCTCCTAGTGCTTTTTTTTCCCTTTTTGTAAAAGGGTTTGATCTCAGAACTTTCACATTGAGTTGCATCCCCAGCCCTTTTTAAAATTTGAGGGAAGGTCTTGTTAAGTTGCCCATGCAGGGCTCAAACTTGGGATCCTCCTGCCTCAGCTTCCCAAGTGCTGGAGGTGTGTGCCACCACACCTGGCCTGAGTGATTTTTCAAAGATATTGGACCATGTCTGTTCAGATGTCCTTAGTGACTTGTTTCTTTAGGGAAATGTCGGAATTCCTAACCCCGAGGCCTTGGAGCTCGGGCCTGCCTGGTCCCTCTGCCCTAGCCTGGCTCTGTCCCTCCGATCCCTCCAGTCCCTCCTGACTCCTTGTGCCCCAGATGGTCCTGTGTCTGTCCAGCTCTGCCTTCCTGACTGTTGCTTCTGGGCCTGTATGTGGCCACCCCCTCTGAAATGTGGTCCTTGTCCTTGTAAAATTCCAGCGAAGCGCTGAGCGTTCATTCCTCCCTAACAGCCTTGGGATGTGACGGTGCTTTTGTGAAACCGTTGTTCCCCTTTTTACGCACTTGAAACGTCAGGGGAGGAGCCAGCTGCATTGTGGAGTTTCCTTTTTCTTTAAGAAGGAATTAAATGAGTGATGAATTAAGCTTATGATAGAGAACCTGATTTCAACCTATTCTAAGTTGCGTTTTAAAAAGATAGCATTTTAAAGATATTTTAAAGACATTTTGGAAATAATGAAGAGATTTTAAAGGTAATGTTTTTTAAAGTTATAACTTACATAGTCCTTTACTGTAAAGAAAGAGTTTTTTCATATCTGTTTATTTACTGACTGGGGCTCAATGTGTGGCTCAGACCTGTCTTGAACTCGGGCTCAAGAGTCTTCCCAGCTCAGTTCCCTTAGCTGCCGGGAACTGCAGGTGCGTGCTCCCATGTGGTATACGGGAGCTAGCCACTTGTAGATAAGGAACTTGTGTTTTACATGGCTCTGGTGGAGCTCCAAGACCTCAGTGTTTATATCCATTGAATTGAAGGTAAGGATGTCTTTTAGTTGGAGAAACATTTATACCTAGATAATAGTTGTATTGAAAGTCCTCCTATGTAGTTACCTGTGTGTTCTCTAGAACCTCCACAGTTTTCTATCGAGGGCCTCAGAAATCCTGTGAAGTCATTTGTGGAAAAGAACTCCTCTTGGAGTCCTCACCACTCAACTAGAAATCTGATCTCATATTCAAATTAAATAGGCCTCAACGAAAACAAACTAACCCCAAACATATCTCCGCTCATCAGTGCCCCACAGTTCTGAGCACCTGGCAGCTGGTGCCACCCAGGCAGGAGCTCTGGGTGTTGGCACTGGCAGGGATTCAGAATGGCTTGCTTAGCCAGACCTGGTGGTGCATGCCTGTCACCCCAGAGTGCTGGGAGGCAGAGGCAGGAGGATGACAAGTTCAAGCCCAGTCTGGGCAACTTAGTGAGACTCTGTCTCAAAATCAAAAATCCTGGGCTCAGTCCCCAGTACCACCAAAGCAATCACA